>VYZW01000108.1:7979-85592 GCA_013401315.1 Balaeniceps rex
CAAGTAACCATGAGGCTTGACGTTTGCTGCTGGTGGTGCCTTTTAAATAGCAACACCAAAATACCTGTTGGACAACAGTTTGTGTTCTATGACAACAGAGTCTGTATTCTATCAATTTAAAATGGTTGACAAATTAATCTCGTACTACCATAAGCATGTGGTTGAACATAATTCAACATTGTAGTGTGGCTGTCTTATCGTATCAGCATTTAATAAACCAGTGTTATGCAGAGTTTAAAGAAACTGGTCCAAAAAATAGGATCAGTAAAGTATTATTGCCACTGAATCAATTTCTGAGTATTTCTTGTAAAGCTTTTTCCCAAAATATGTTTAACCATAATGTAAATCCATGTTCAGATTAACCTCTGGTAGTGGTCTTGCACGTGATCGTAGAGTGACACCAGTGCATGCACTGTTGTAATTCACATATTTTACTTCCCCAGCGATAGGTCCTTATGTGCTTTAGGAGCTATATTCTCTAATGCACAGACACCAAATGGATTTCCAGACACAGTAATCTGTGTGAAAGAACAGATACAGTAGAGCGACTCAGAGATCAATGTGGTAATTGTTATATTCAATGGGAACAATCCAGAGAAAAGTTGTAGATCACTGTTCTAATTAATATTTCCTAACTGAAGCAGTATTAGATTTGTCTCTTTTTTGTCTGTCTAGGGTTATGTGGCATTGTGTCATTTTAGAGAGTCATAGCATCTGATGGTATCAGCTCTTGCCAGCTGAGCTGGCCAAAGGAGTAAAAGTCTTGTGAGTGCGGAACAGGAACGTGGAATAATTGTGGGGTTGTAAGAGATCCAGTGATTATAGCAGTACCTTGAGTTATCAGGCTATTATTGCCTGCCTTGCTACAAACTTTTGATATAATCAGAGTGGCTCATCTCCCCTCACTAAAATGAGGTTAATAACACTTCCTAATTTTAGTCGGTGTAGAAAAAAGAAATATAGTGAGTACTGTCACCACTTAAAATGTGTGAGTATGAGGACAATGCAGACACTAAAGACTGAATACTTTTCTCCTAGGAACAAGCTGTTTCCTTGGAAATCAAAGATAGATGACAGCATGCGTTCTCCGTCACTAATTTTGTAAACAATCCTTTCACTAATAAGTACTGTTAATGAATGAATTTCGGCATTCCCACAAACAATTTACAGCAACTATCAAGGATATAGTATTAGTGATGAAGAAGCCCTCATATTATAAAGCTTGTTATAAATTTGGTTAGTTACATCCAGCAATCATGTTAATAGTATAGAATAAACACTCTTGTGCAGTTAGGCCATAATAAAATATGATGTATTTTCAATGACTGCAATACTTAGATTTTTCTTTAACATTGATCAAAATTGACACCTTCTGTAAAATTAACTGAATACCAGGCTTTACAACCCTAGAATACAAGAAATAAAATCGTAGCCTCCGTTATAAAGCAGAGGTCAGAGCATAATAAGAAAGTATTTTTATTTTTGATTTTCAGTTCTTTTTTAGCAATTCAAGTGAGTTTGTGTTGTGTGCATGGAAGTTATGTTTAGAAGAGGAGAAGTAGATCAGTTTGCATAGCACTTTTTTGTCCTGCTATGGCTTGTTAAGGCATAAAAACTCTGCCTGCCTCAGCAGCAGTAAAACACCAAATTCTTTCTGCTAAGAGTTTTCTCACAGCTTCTCAATGGGAAAATATAGGCACGGAGGTCTCCATGAAGGGATAGCGGGGGGGGTCTAATCTCACTGATGTGTTTATATGCTCCTCTAAAATAGCACAAGCTAGGAAGCGTCAAGCTTTTTGGATGGATCTCTCTCTTCCTGTCCAATCCAACTTTTCTCTGCTTCAGATCTCTACTAAGAGGACTTGATAAGGAACAAATCATTTGTATTAACAGAGCTAAATCTAGACCAGAATTTTGGAACTAAATGTCATGGAGTCGATGTGATATTTAGCCTTTGCTAATAGTCATTGTTTTAGATAAATTAGCATGTGATATCCTGCTATTACTCGGTTTTCCGTAGTTTCAGACTGTCAGTGTTCTTATACGAATTGAATACATTCATCCTCTGGATATTCCTGACATGTTCTAACAGCTGTTGAAGGACAGGTTTTTAGCCTTAATCTTTTCTCACTTGGCATTCTCACAGCAAGCTGACTCAAAACAAGTCGGAGGTGTACTTTTTTTTTTCGATTGCATCCATAGAGAGAACTTTATCTTGTTTGGGAACTTAGTGTGTAGTTCTGGCACCAGAGAGCACAAGAGTATCACAGTCTATCTTCTGCTGTGTAATTATAATTATTACTTTAAAAGTATTGTGCAAACCTGGAGTTTCAGAAACATGCTTTTAGCGAGCACACCGCATTCATCTTCCACAAAAGGGTTAACTTTCTTGGCATTACGTCAATTCATTTGATTTGCCTCGGTTCAGTTCCTACCCTAAATGCAATTTCTCTCAAACCCTTCAAAACTTGAATGAGCTGATATCTCCAATTTTAAATCTTTATTTCAAGTAAAGCTGTTTTTTCAAGCAATGTTGTTCCCCAGCCTCAAAGAAATAGGTGACATCAGATGTAGGATGATGTCCTCAAGAGAGGAACTTAGTGGCTCTCTTGAGTGTTACATGTCCTCAGCGTAGGACCAGTTCAGTGCTCTCTGATGGCAGCTCTTCAGCAACTGGGACTCTCCTACCCCAGGTCTGGAAAGATGCCCCATTTACAATATGTATCTGGAAGAATGAACATGGGAGAGTTTAGTTTAGCATATAACTGTATGTTATATATATGTATAATATATGTTTAACTATAACAATATAGTTAGCAAACAGCTTTCTTTAAACCAACAAGGCTGCTAAAAACTTCCAGCTCTTTTTGGAGGATCCTTTGAACCTAGCTAGAATAGCTCAAAGGAGTTGGAATAATGAAAATTCCTCCTTTGCAATATTTGTATAGACATGTAGTACATGCACATACACATGAATCGGAGTGCTTTACTAAAATAGGTAAGTCTTCTTGCCATTTCACGCAGGGAGAAATTTTGCAACTTCTTTTGAAGGAGAAACCAGCAAAATGGGCAGAGTTAGCACCCAGTGCTGTCGCAATATATCTGAGCTCAGTTTATCCAAATATTCTCACTGCTTTTGAAAAGCTTTGTGCCTATTGGTACTATATGTGCAAATATATATTTACCCTGCATTTCTTCTTAAAGTCCTGTAGGTAAACCAGTATTTGCCCAGGCTTCTTTGCTCTCTTTCATCCTGCCTGATAGGGCTTTTACTGTGTACTTACAGGTCCTCCCTTTCTCCCTCCCTCCCTCCAGGATTTCATTCAGCTTTTCACAGGCCCTTACCTTTTGCTCACCTTCCCTATCAGAAACATGTGATGGGTTTTCTTTCTCGGAAGAGTTTTTTAATGCACTCGTGTCTCCTGTTCCTGGAAACTGCTTGTTCCTTATTAGCAGGTGCCCGAAGCCACTGACAATAGGATCCTGGGCTTGCAATGAAACGAGATTGCTGCCGTGCAGAGGGGGAGGGAGGGAGAAGTGGAAAATTCCTCTCAGTGCCTCCCTGGGAAAGACAGCCCTCTCATAATGAATCACTGAGAGAAGTCTTCGTGATGATGGATGAGGACCAGTGGGGGTGGCAGGAGAGAGTTGAAGGCAATAGGGAGTTATTCTCTAACCACCCTTTCCTGACAAGGTAGAATAACCAACACCTAGGGCTGTGCTTCAGACTACTGCTTCCTGCTCACTGCTCGTTACAGGAGCACCGACGTCCCTCATGGACTGGGGCTGCTCTTGGGTTACCACATCCAGAGACAGCGGCGTGAACTTTCACCTCCCGTTGTGGCAAAGACAAGGTGGCTGCCTTTTTTTTCCCTTCTTTTTTTTCCCTTCTTTTTTTTCCCTTCTTTTTTTTCCTTTTTTTTTTTTTTTTTTTTTTTTTTTGTGAAGTAGTGGGGAAGAAACAGGCAGTGAAAAGTCAAGCAGCCCTACTATGTGTGCTGCACATAAAAGTTGTGCAATAAACGGTCACAGTAGCAAGTAATCTAAACATACGGGTACTAGGAATTTATATACTGAACTTGAAGATACCTGTGTTTCTCATGTTCATCTGGTGAATGCCAACAGAAAAAAGGAACCTCAGCCTTCCTTCACTTTCCACTTTATTCAAGCTTCTTCTCGTTTTTTTCTCATCTCTTCTTTGTGATACCCCTCCATGTAAATCCAGATCTGGATGAATCCTCTTAAGCTTGCAGCAGGACAGACCTCATGTGCTCAGCAAACTTGCTGAGAATTTGAAGTACTTAAGGCTGAATAAATATCATACTCCGGCTGTGACAGACTGGTCACCATGACGCCATGTTACAAAATGGAATTTTAGTGTTTTGGCAAATGGAAATTTCGTCAGTTACGGAGCCTGAAAAGTTTTTTGCCTTTGGGTCTTGTGCACATACAAATAGGTATGCAAACTGAGTACTACTCGGTTTTATGCCTTACCTCCATATATGTGTGTGTCCAAGGAGGGAGAGGGCTTACAGAAGTGCAGAAGGAGAAGCAATTGTCCAGGAAAGCCTACCATATCCCCTCTGCCAGTCTTGGAAAGCCAGGACCGCCCTTTCTCCCAAGGGTGGAGAGAGCTTCCTAGAGGCAGCACTGGGTATCTCTAGTCCCTTGAGGAAGCGGGGAGGGCAGGCCTGGCTCTCCTGGAGCCTTTCCGAAACCAGCTTTCCATTGCAGTTCCAACCCTCCTCCTCCAATTTCCATGATGAGTGGCCCCCAACCAGGTTTTTCATCCTCCAAGGTGACAGGATTAAATTTGCCAAGAGCACTGAGAAACCTTTAGCTGGTACATGTTGTACAGCGCATGTATCTATCTCTTTCTCTATAAATAATGCATGCACGTAGTCAAGGTGAAATCCCTAAAAATGAGGTGAGGTGAGGTCAGTCTAAGAAAATGGGAAGAGGCATTAGTCCTTTAGATTGCAGCTCTTGAACTGTTTGTTTGTTTTAAGTGTTTATAAGGAACTGACGACTGAACCCAGAAGAAAAGCGGGAACTGGAGCTTAAATCCATTGTTAAACATGCTGTAAAAGGTAAAGATTTCTGAACTTTTCAGAACTATTGTTAACTCAGTCAGGAGCTTAGAAAGATCGCTGCAGAACCATGATGGGGGGATGCTAGACTGCTAAGCAGCTCTTATCTACGAATAACGCTGTTAGTGTGTACTCTCCCAGACCCTTCGCCACTAGCGCGTGGGACCCTAATTTCTTTCTGTGACGTTCAACTACTAACCACTAAAAGCATTTAATAGTTCTGAGTTAGAAATTATGAAAGAGCATGCCCAGCAGTTTTTCTCGGATTTTGGCTTGGTGTTTTCAGGATTTTTTTTTTTAGCACAGGCAAACATATATTGTGAGAATAAAATTATGCTGGGGAAGTCCCTAAGCATTATATCCTACACAGTTTTCGAGGGTGGTTGGTCATCCATAGCAACCGATTTAGATGAAAGTGCAGCAGTGGATGGGTCAACAGTTTGAATGGGAAGATGGGCAGGAGGGACTGGGAGTTTTGACTCAGTGTGAGGAAGTTCAAGGTGTGTTTTATTCTCTGTGTAAATTCACATCTAAAACTTGAGACAAGCAGACTGTCCCAGGGATCAGAAAGTAATGATTCCCAGGCTCTGACGCTGAGCTAGGCTTAAGCCTATATTTGCTTGAGGTGCATAGAGGACTTCTCCTTATTGTAAATTTTTGCATAGCTGGCTGTCACTACGGATGTAGGGAGCAGATGAGAAGGGCTGAATGCTTGCCCCAGCCTGTTGGTGGGCATAATTGCATGTTTACTCCATTGTTCTGCTACGTTAAGGGCTCGGGTAATCTCCACTGTACACCTGTTCACTTGCTGTAATGTTGTCTTGTCCTGTTGTAAAGCCTCACCTGTTCATGATGTATAGCATCTCGATAGATTATTACAGCACTGGACTCTTACAATTTTGAGCAGAAACATATCAGACTTCTGTCTGTGCTACTAGGTATGAATCAGGTTAAGTAAAGGTTATTTCGTGCAACAGAAACTGCTTCTTGTAACACATAGCCAGTTTTCAGAAGTCTTCAGTTACTTACACAAAGGACTTGCAAAATCTGAACCCTTTGTTAAATGTCTAAATGGGACCCAAGTTCCTTAAAATCTGACCTCCACACTCACTGCTAAACACTTAAAAATTTGGACTTGAGCTTGGAAAATTTGTCCTCATAAGGGTCAGGATTTACATACAGTCTGTAAATGGTTTCAATGGGAAATGCTGGCAGAGCCATCCCTCTAGTGCTAATTGCAGACCACCCATTCTGCCTGTGCAAGAGAACAAGCCTAAATGGGGCATTCATTGCTGAGATTTGTCCTTACTAATTTCACTTAGTTGATTTAAACAAAACAAAACAAAAAAGCATTGTCTCCTGCATGTTTTCCTTGTGAAATCTTAGGCTGACTACAAAATCCTCTTAAAGTCTCTGCTGACCCTGTTTCAGATTTCATTTTCAAGGGAGTGCTTTTTAATAAGAAACCTTAAGAAGTTCAAGTATTAGCAGGCATGAGGGTTGTTTATCTGCACTGTTTTACTGATTCAGCAAGATACTTATGCAGATGATTAGAGGCACCGTCATGTTGAAGATAATGTCATGACTCCTAGCTTTAAGTTAGGCGTAGACTTAAATACCTTAAATACTTTATTCTGATCTGGCTAGAAACAACTAGCAGGGATGATCAAAACGTCAAGCTTTGCCTGAATCCACTCAAAGACCTGAGGGTTCTCTGCTGTGTTGTTGTTTTGTTTTATTAAACCGAAATTAAAAATACCTCCTTGTCCTGGTTTCAGCTGGGTTAGAGTTACTTTTCTTCCTAGTAGCTGGCATAGTGCTGTGTTTTGGATTTAGTATGAGAAGAATGCTGATAACACACTGATGGTTTAGTTGTTGCTAAGTAGTGCTTAGGCTATTCAAGGACTTTCTTTTTCAGCTTCCCATGCTCTGCCAGGTGCACAAGAAGTTGGGAGGGGGCACAGCCCAAGATAGTTGATCCAAATTGACCAAAGGGCTATTCCATACCATATGACGTCATGCTCAGTATATAAACCGAGGGGAGTTGGCCGGGGGGCAGCGATCGCTGCTCGGGGACTGGCTGGGTGTCGGTCGGCGGGTGGTGAGCGGTTGCATCACTTGTTTTCTTTTCCCTGGGTTTTGTTTGTCTCTCTCGTTCTCCTTTTCATTACAATTATTATTATTATTATTATTATTACTATTATTATTATTATTTTATTTCAATTATTAAACTGTTCTTATCTCAACCCGTGGGTTTTCTTACTCTTGCCCTTCCAATTCTCTCCCCCATCCCACCGTTGTGGGGGGAGGGTGAGCGAGCGGCTGCGTGGTGCTTAGTTGCCGACTGGGGCTAAACCACGACACTCCTATAGCCAGAGAGCCTTAATCAGGCTAAGGAATAGCAGTTAGAATAATAATGACAGTACTTTGAGGGAAAGAGGAGGGGGTAGAAACAATCAAAAACAATTTGGAGAAAGGCCACTCTCCAAAGACGTGTTGAAGGGATGCAAACAGCCTTGAGAGTATCCACACAGATCCTGGAGCTTCTAACGTTCAAACACCACATCCCACTTGCCAGCAGTTACTGTCAGAGGGAGGAGGAGACTTTCTTGGCTGTAGCTGCTGGGTCGCAGCCTACAATTAGGTAATGTTTTGTTTCAGGGGCCCGCTCTATGGGAGGTACTGCTTGTGCAAAGGCTGCCTTTACTTTTGCATTTAGCAGTGGCATAGCGGCGTAGCCTCCAAGGAGAAAAATTATCTCATTAACTCTTGGCGAGGAGACGGTGTGCAGCGAGAGCGCTCCACATGTGCACAGCATGGTCTTCGTCACACAATACAATTTGTAGTTGCTGATTACTTTTTGGCTGATGTTGAAAGCCTGCCTGTCAATCCCCACCTGGGGTGCAAAACAGTAAGTAATCATCTTTCCCCACCTCCAGTCTAGCTCAGTGTGAGCTTCGCAGAAGAGGCAGGAAAGTCCTGCTGCAAGAGAGGCCATAGCCTTTGGTCATATGCAACCCTCCAAAGCTATAAATTAAATTCCTGAAGGGTCATACTGTAGGTAGGTTTTGTGTATGAGTGCACATGTACTTAATGCATTTCAGAAGTGGTTTTCCCCTCCCTCTTTATTTTTTTTTTTACCACCTATTTGGGTGGCTGGGGCTTTGGGGTTTTTTTTAATGCTAACTATGGAGCTTGGGAAACCATAGGATTTCTCATATATAGGTACATCCAGTGTAGGGTTGTTCTTGCTTGCTGTCAAGCAGTAACAATTACCCCAGCACATTTTGGAATATTTAGAAGAAAACAGTATTTGGACCAAAAATCATTTTTTATTGTAGCTTTTAAAAGTGAAGTATTAAGGTAGTTGGAATTATGTTGTTTTTGTCAAGATGATTAAAAGTTTGGAAAGCTCATGTCAGTGAAAACAAATGAGTATGCAGAAGATGATAGAGATATTGAGTCTAATAGGTGTTCTACACAGATTTGTCAACTGGTCAGTCAAAATCTTGGGACTTGGAAAAGAATTAGCATTCACCAAGTGCTCAGCCTCTAACACCGGTTCCTTCACAGGCCTGTCCTGCACGCTCACCATTTTCTCCTCATATATGAACACAGTCTGCCTTTTCCTGCCTCGCTTCCCAGGTGCACATATGCTCCTGAGAGCAGGGATGGTGCTTTTAGAAAGCCTGCACAGTGCATTGTGTTATCTATTATTCCAAGTGGATAACTAATTTTTTTTTTTTAAGTGGATACTTCCAGACATAATAACATAACAATTAATTACAAATGGCAAATTCTCTGACATCAAAGGACAGTTTGAAACTCTCATGCAGGAGAAAGAAACTCTCATGCAGGAGAAAGAGAGGGGGAGAATCTGAACTCCATATTCCCTGCGTTTCTTCAGGATTGTTCCTTCAACGCTGGAACTCCATTTCCCGGAGGAACTGGGGAGTGTGAACCTGCTGATCTCTGATACGCCGGTGCCCTTGCCGAACCAGGTAACGGTGTGTAAGACTATTTCTGTGCATGTCCTAACACAGCTGCCCCTGTGTTACAGCAGCATGGCTGTGGGTGACAGGCTGATGCCCTTCTCTAAAAGCAACGAGCCTTACACACACAGTCCTGCCAAAAGATGCTCTCACCTGTGCAAATGGCAGCTAGCAAGAGTAAATACTGACCAAACTGACAGCAATTCCTATGCTTTTTTGGAGCACAAATGGCTACAGGGAATAGTTATTTCATTATGCCACTGTGCCCTATGAGATAGACCAGACTTATTTTGTGGGAAGATGGTATAGGGTTATCCAGAACTCGTGACTGATTAGTCAGGAGGCAAGAACAAAGAAGCATTTCAGCACAAACCAAAGTTCATTTCTGTTTATCCAAAAAACACTGTCTGCCTGGAGGTGTCTGTCCAGTCCGCAGCTCATACCGACTAGCTGCTGGCGAAACATTGCTTGTGGCACTGTGCAAGCGAGTGACTATGTCTTGCGTGCCTGTGCCCAGCTTGGGCTGCAGGGTAGACACGACTTAAAAATGCACAAATACATGGTGCCCAACATGGGCTCAAGGCCTGAGATGTCTTTTTCCTTTCAATTTTAAGTATTTCCTTCTGAATTGTCCTCCCTCTCTGGTGTAATTGTTCTCAACACAGCAGCAGGACTGGAGGGCTGGTGAGGGCTGGTGATGCTGCATGAAATGAATCCCCAAGTTGCTATCACGGTGGTGTACTTCTTCCCTCCTCCAAGGCAACTTAACAAAGCTAGTGCTCAAGTGGGCATCTCTGCACACACTGCGCTGCACATCTCCAAGTGCACCAGGCAAAATGCTGCGCAGTCTTAATAAAAGTGGAAGACAGACTTGATTTTAATAGATAAGAACAGGACTTTAGGGAATGGTTTTCCAAATGGGGCAAGTCTGGGAAACTAGACTGCCTAGTCACCAGGGTTGTGGTTGAGTTGGCTCGTGCTGATGATTCCTTGGTTGCTGACACGTGTGAAACACCAGAGCTGTGAATGGAGAGAGCCTCGGTGATGCTGCCAGATTGGCTCTACAGAGTGTCTTGTGGCAGGATTTGTTTTTGCTGAAGGCTGGAATTCTTGTGCGTGCTGTATATGGCAGCGTTTCTGTTTTGATTAGAATGAGTGTGTGGGAAGCTCTTTGTACTCGGACGCTGCATTATTAAGGTACGATGGTTTATAATGATAGATGTGCGGATAATCTGAACTGTAAAGATTTTCTCTGGGGAAGTTGAGATAGCAAGGTAAATTAATGCTTTCTGTGCAGATTAATTATACAAAATTATGCTTAATTAAATGGAATATTTTACTGTAGCTTAATCCAAAAGATCCAGAGTCTTCAGGCTCCCAGTGGACCTCTTGAGATATCGGTAGGGCTGGAAAATATTGGCAGTGCAGGTGGGAGTTACAGTCGGGTATTACTGGAAGAATTTGAACTTCAGACCCATTCAGAGGGGAAAGAAGGACTATGGGAAACCTGGGAGACCTGCAAAGTCAAATAAAATGTTTGTGTAGGCATTCAGAATGTACTGTCAGCACAGAAGGGTTTTTACCATTAAAAAAGTAGGAATTATGCTCTTTCTTCAGTATTCAGAGTACTTGCAGGTAACAGACAGGTCCCCACAGTGTATCTGTTAACTACAGAAAACATATGGGAGCAACTTTATACGTACAGAGAACAAAGGGATTAATGTCAAGTGTTGCTGAACAAATTTGTTATCCAGAAACTCTCAACCTAGTGCAAGTCTGGAATGCATCCGTTCTCCCAGTATTGCGCTAGTGTAATTATTTGTTTAAGCGTTATTCCCGTGTTTACTGCCTTCACTGAAGCTGGTGTTTGCTTTGCAGAGACCCACAGGTAGGTCTGGCCTCTTTGTTAAATCTCAGGCACAGTCATGTGTGAACGAGGTGCGCTTTTCATTCAGTGAGCCAACAGCTCAGGTTCTCGGAAGGCATTCGAAACATGACGTGCAGAACATTTCATGCAAAAGGAAAGATTATCAGATATACACTTATGTCTTGCAGGCAGTCATTTAACGTGACAAGTGTACAGTAACACACTCATGACATGGATATCCTGAGAAATAAGCAATTTATTTGATATAATATAGCAGATTCTTTTTTCCAATTTCTTTACCCTGCTTCTTGCAACCATCGGCTACTTCAGTTATTGTTTACCAGACGTATCACTGATGGCAGCATTGTGTTGTTTTTTCGTGCCTAGGTTTTTGGTTTTAGCCAGCTTTCATATCCTGCTGTTTTCCTTACTCTCTTCAGGATTTGTATACAACTGCTGAGCAAGACTCCAGTATCTTCCAGTGGCAGAGCATTCACCCTGAAAGGCAGGGTGCTAACTAGAAACCTGGGGGATGCAAGTCTCCAGTTTTCCCCTGCAACGCAGATTCTGTTTCATGCCAGTTATTGTCTCTCTTCTCTTTCATTTTGCCACCTCCGAGGATATAAATGTTATTCTCACTCAGCCTATGATCAAGCCTGCTGATTTCTTTACAGTTAAAATTGAACACAGGAAATCTTCTGACATTAATGCAGAAAGCTTGATAGTGAATAGCTGCAAAAAATTATTACATCTACAGTAGTAGCTCAGTCTGCTGTTGAAACAGTGGAACAAATCTGATAGTCCTACTCAGCGAAGATCATTGTGCATTTTTAGTGGAGAAACAAGCTGGTCACTGTCTCCTGTTGGTAAATCCATCTGCCAAGAGCAGCAATGTAGATTTGGACCCAGAAGGAGAAAAGTAAAATGAAGCAATTCAGACTGTTTTTTCTCTGGATGCATCTCATTGCCTGTGTCTCTTATTAGGATTCATGGTGAGTAAAAAGTTACCAGTTAAAAAGAAAACCATTTGAATCTGATCTGCCCCTAAATGAACACTGAGGTGAGATACTGAAGCCGGTAGTAAATAACATTGTTTTGACCAGAAACTTCCATACTGAACTGCAGGAGAAAACTTGACTATGTGCCCCAGTGTTTGATTTGTCTTTCCTGCTCTCTAATACAATGGTAGCTGTCACGTTTGTTCTGCACAACTTCTGTGAGTTGTTAGGACTTGATTTTCTGCCATCGTCCTGATACGCTGCTGCTCCTGCAATGAATTCTGCTATTGTTACCTCCTTTTTTTGCTTCCTGGGGTTATTATTTTTGCAACTTCTGGGTGCGTGCATTTATGATGTTTCTTGAATGCATTTCAGGGAGTGTATTCCAGTGCAAGCCGATGGCATGATATGACGGTTTGTCATTTGATACCACGATTTTGGCAGAGCTATCTGAGCATGAAACTAATAGACTGGGCATTAAAGAGCAATGTTGAAGTTTCCTCATGTGCTATGAACTGATGTTTGTGTGAGCTGTGAAAATCCTATTCCTCAAGCTGTGGTGAGCTGGGGGTGGTATGCTTCACTGCCATTTCTTTTAACCACCAGTGGGACAGCGTGAACACGTGGATAGAAAACTGGTTTGGGGAGACTGGAGGTTTATTCCCTCCTCTGCTACTGAGTTGAGGCTGCTCAACTAACTTCATTAGAACTTTGTTTCTTTTTCCAGTGTGTGCCTGATTTGACTGACTCTTTAGAGCATATGCCATTTGGGAGATGGATGTGTTTTCCTATACGCTTATGTGAGGTCCAACAGCAGTTGGTTTTCTGGATGCTATCATAGTTCAAATGATGACTGTATTACAGTTTCAAGGTATTTAATACCAATATTTGAAAAGCCTTCATTGAATTATTTTTTCTGGGGTAAACCTGTACCTAATATCTCTAGCAAATGGAGACTATGAGGACTGTCCACCTCAGTACTGCATCAGCATTGTGGTTTGCATGCAGAGAAATAGAGTAATGCTGGTTAAATCATCCTGTGGTTTGTATGGGGATCCAGAACTAAACATTTTCCTGTTTCTTACAATACTTAAAAATAGAAACCCAGAAGCTGCCATTGTAGTGGTCACAGAATTAGATCCTGTGTGTGTATCCAGCATCAGAGCTGTTAGACCCTGTTGGCACTGTGCAACCTAAAGGGCTCATAGGCAGTAGCCTGGAGAGCTCCCTGAGGTGGGGCTTCCAAAAGTGACACTGGAATTCATTGCAGATCACTGGTTCTGGTGTGATGTTTGGCCTGTCTTGGCTTGAGGAGTGTTTCTCAACTCTCAGGTGTCCACATGCAGGTTTGCTGGTACTGCTAACAGGTATCTTCTACACCAGTGGTCCCCCTGGAGCACCTTCCTTCAAGGCTCAGAGACAAAAGGTGTAGGCAAAGCATAGCTCTTCATCTAACAGTGCTAACCCCTGCTAACCTGGATTTCTGGGAGGAAGATTTTACTTGTGTTCACCAGTTGTCCAAGGTTTTAACCCTCTTTCATTTTCATGCTACAGAAGGAATCCTGTAGGTCTATTTTTAAAAAGAACCATGTCTGAAGTCTGTTGGACAGTTTTTTGGTGATCTGAGAACGTTACAAGGTACTTCCAAAAAGCAACCACGTTTTTAAAGTAATTTGGGGACGAGAAGGTGCTGCCATGGAGCTGAGTAAATGTATGAGGTGGGAAGGTTGTGTATTGTGTGCTGCAGGCATTGTACAGGCAAGAGGACTGATCGCTTGCATGTTATATCAGTGGCAGGTCTGTGATGAGCTCATATACTCAAAGAACAGAAGCTGGGAAACTGTATACAATGATTGACAGGCTTTTTAGTTGCCTTTTGTCTGTTTTTAAGTATTCTTAATTAAATTAACGTCTTCCAAATGAGAGACTGCAGCACCATGCTGACAGAGCAGCATCCAGCGAGCAGCCACGCTTCCTGCTGGCAAGTGGCAGCTGTGTCGAGTGATGTTCGGATGGGAGAGAGCTGGTGCTGACCACCTGATTTCCCAGACATGAAAACAACTAATTTATTCAGCTTTTGCTTTAATCGGGCGTTAGGGTGGAAGTGTGATGGTAAGTACATTTCCTTTGCGGTTGTGCCAGTACGTTCTCATAGAAAAATACACCCACCCTGATTGTAACAAGGAGGCATCGTAAAGCAGAATTACAGTTAAAGCAAAACTGAGTTTAATTTGGCTGAGAGACAGGATGCAGTGGTTTTAATCAAATGGAGAGCTCTCCTGTGAGAGATTGAGTTACTCCACACTAGAAAACTTGATTTATTTTTTTATTTTTGACGTGGATGGCCAAGAAGGGGAGCTCTAGCCAGCTGTACCACTGCTGTGTCAGATCCGTGGATTTAGTTGCCCTTAAAAATTGTCTCTTGCTCCTTTAAAACATGCTTGTTTTCTGTTTTGTTTTCTCTTGAAAAGGGAATTATCAAAGGTGACAGCTTTTCATCATTTATGAAATGTTTTCTATGTAGGGTTTAACTTCCCTGTGAAATGTTTTTGGGGAAAAAGCCTTCATCAATTACAGCAGAACAAGAAAAACTGCATCTCTCTTCAAATTGAAAGAGGTGAAGTGGACACCCAAGTCCATGAACTCAGGGAAGAGCTCTCTCAAAACTGAAAAAAATACATCTGGTTTATATTTTGCCAGAAACCTATAGTCAGAAGGATGCCAAGCGGGCACACTGCAGAGGGGGGAGAAATGCTGCAACCTCCTCTGTGGTGTTAGATTGGCAACCTGGTGCCCTGCCATTGCACTGCCCTTGTCTGCTGGAGGTGTGGAATAACTGTCTGAGCAGAAGAATGGAAATTAGTAGGCGATAAATTTATTTTGACACGGATGAGCTGTGTGATTTAGAGGGGGAAAATTGCCGGCATAATGCATTCAGGAAATACAGTGAGGCAGTCCAAACTCAGAAGTTCATGAAGTGTATTTAGATGTCAGCATCTCTGACAAGTCTCAATAGCACATACTGTTGCTGAAAATGAAAATGGGCAAGTTTTTCCTTAACTGTCTGAAGGTTTGTTGGACACATTGAGGGCAGAACTCAGAGTTAACTAGATTTAATTAGTCTGTTCTAGCTTGGCAGTGCAGACAAGCAGTAGCTGTACTGACAGTGAAACTCTGCAGATTGACACAAACTCTGCAGACAGAGTCCAACCAAGATAAACTCGCATCGTCTTTTCATGCCTGTGTTGGTCTGTGTCCTCAGGTATGAATTTTCTGCTCTGGGCTTAACAGATTATTTCTATGAAAAGCTTCTCTTTTGTTATGAACTTAACTGAGTAGCCAAGACATTTTGAGGAGTATGTAGACCTCTGAATTATAAACAATTTCCAGAAGGAGATTCCACCTTTTTGCCAAATAAAATGTACAGTGGTTACATTTCAGCACAATGTCATTGCACTTTATCAGGGCACATATTCATTCCAGGCCAGCCACTGTGAAAACTGTGAAAACTTACGGGTTCATTTGGAGGAAAGATTAATTATTCAAAGTGGCCCAGGGTTTTACTGGCAAAGTGATAACAAAAATAAATACTGATAATGTTGTTATAAAAGATGTATGCATTTTTAAGGGGGGGGGAAGTGATTCTTAGGAAAGGTATTCTGAGGGAGAAAATTATTAAACTGGATCTATTTCTGTCTTGGGGCGGGGGTGGGGGTGGTGTTCTCGCTCTCTCCCCCCACCCCAGTTCCTGGCACTAACTTTTCATGGAGGAGGTTGGTGTGACAACTCTTGTTCAGCTAAAGCTGTGCTGACAGCAATCCCTATAAGAAACACTGATTTCTTTTTTCTAGTGTTGTGAGTCAAAGTATCTCAGATTTACAGAGGATCACTTCTTTTCAGTCTCAGAGGAGGGTAAGAACAGGGTAGCTGAAGTAAAATCCTGCTTGCATTCTGAAGTCTGACATAATTTAGCATATAAGATGTTGATCGTCATGTTTCCCTAGGTGTTCCATAGCAAACTTGAGGTGCTCAGGAGGGCTCCCGCTAGGCCATGAGTGAGGAGAGGATTTATCCTGCATATTAGCCTTGGCAGGACCTGAAATGAAACTCTTACACTCAGGAGACAAACAATTTTATAGCGCTGAATGAAGAGAGCAATGCCTTAAGTGCTGTCAGCAGGCTATGCTGAATTCATCCGAGAGGCAAGTTTCTTTTGGATGATTGCACTGAACCACTGTCAGGAGGGTATTGCAAGGGTTAAGTCATTTTTTTTATAGAACACTGTTTCTCTGAAAGGCATCTGTTCAGATGAAAAATATCCTAAAGAAGAGATGAAAACATTGTTTTGGGGGTTTTTTCTGTTTAAGCAAGTGACATAAGAGGTGGGATTCCTCTGAATAGAAATCTCCCTGTTCGTACAGCATCTAGTGTAGGATCTGTCATGGATCACTATGGCACAATATAAAAGTTTATTAATTATTTTAGCATCACCTATTTGGGCACTACTGACTTTCCAAAAGCCATCTTTCTATTACAGTGGCACAGGGTTTTCTCCATCAATTCTTTAGATGTTTTCTGGTCTGAGAGCCCGATGCCTCCTCTCCCGCCGCTTTGTGGCATCACTTTTGTATCGACACAAAGGTGGCGTGAAACATGCCCTGACCCAAAACGTGGCGTTTGGCATTCATGCTAACAGTAGGACAGTGATGAACTGTGTGGTAGGAAGAGCAGCCTAGAGGCATCGCTAAGAGGCAGGAATCCAGGGCTGCTGGCAGGCATTGGCACAGTGTCAAAATATCGCAGAACTGTCATGCGGGAAGCCTCATTCCCTGGCTACTCACTGCACAGTCTGTAACCTTCTGTTATTTTATACAGTAGGATTGGTGATATAGTTTACATTATTTTTTTAATATAAAATGCCACTGTGTAACTGTTCAGTGTTAGAGGAAATTTGGGGCATGTGGAATTTGCCCACCAAAGAGCCAGAATACTGGTGGTGGTGGTGGTTTACCTGCATTACCTGGATGTTGTTATTTGTCCTTTGTTTCTTGATCATTTTTTCTTCTCTCTGTAGCAGCCCCTGCCTCTGATTCCCCCAGGCTGTGGGAAATAGATTGCTCATGGACTGAAAGGGGAGCAAGGGCTGTAGCTGGAGGGCTTCACTGTATGTGAAGATCCCTGTATGTGAGAGGAATCCCGAGAGCAGCACCAAAAATGGCAAAGTGACCAAGAAGTGTGATTAACCAGGAAAAATGAGAGCTGCAGGACTCGGGGTTGGCCAGGTGATTCAGACACAACCTGAACTGTACAAAGACGTTTTGGGTGGTCTCCCAAGAGGAGGAGTTTCAAATTAGCTGAAGCAAAAAATTCCATCTGAAGGTCTGGGAAAGAGGTGCAGCCTGAGCTCTCCAGCATCTGTTTCCATCGGGTACCGCCTGGAGATGCCCTGCTCGGCTCAGAGCCTCTTTGTGCCAGGCACAGTATGGGTGTACACAGGGGTACAGTCTGCACGCCTCCTGTCAGGAGGGGGTCACCTGGGGCTTCCAAAGCACCCCAGGCAGGGCAACAGAACAGATGTTGTTTCAGAGGAGTCCTGCAGGGGCGGGGGGATAGGCAGGATGAGCTGTTAGGCTGTACAAACTTTGCTTTCTGTGATTTTCACTTAGAGTGGGTGTGTATACACACTCCATGTGGTATTTTTAACTAGCTCATGTGATGTTTCTTTGAACCCTTTGAAAACATCAGGAGACTGAGGCTTTTGTTACAACAAGCAGAGCCTGACAAACTGCTGAGGATTTGCACCTGTGAAATGGGGAAAAACTGGCACTAGGGGAGGTTGTGCCTTCTTGGGTAGCGCCCGCTCCCCCAGCAAGCCCCAGGGAGGGGTTCGGGAGGTCCTGCCTTCCCACCGCTGACCAGCCTTGGCAGCACTTCTCAAGCAACCCTTGTTGCGTGTTTTACCTGAATGCATGAATAGGCATATATTTTTTAATATATATTATAATATATATTTTAATATATATATTAAAAAAAAAAGTGTGTGTTGTTCCTCCTATATAAATAAAGGTGCAGTATTGGAATTGGCCACCTGCTAGAGGCAGGTCCAGCTTGTCATCTGTTGCACTTCACTGCAGCTTGTTCAGAGGGGAGCGCAAGCTGGTTTTATTGTTTATGTCCAATGTCTGGGAGATCAAATAAATAGTCTAGAAATGTAGATAAACCGCTGGTATTATTGTAAGCAGTATTGACTGGAGGAAAAAATGCTTACTTTTTTCTCTTGGGATTTTGCTCTTTTTTTTTTGAACGAAGTCCTTCCCTTTTGCCCTCTGAAATGAGCCAGAAGTTGTTGATAACTTTTTGTTTGTTGTTTTCTCGTCCAGCAATTATTGGTGTTTAGCTTTAGACAGCTAACTAATCATCACCTATTTTTTCCTTAATTTTGATGTGGAAGAAGCATAGTAAATTTTGTGATTCTGACATACATGAGAATTCAGTATTATTTCTGAGAATTAAATACTATTTCTGAGTAAATGAATAATGCTGGAATTCATGGGCTGGAAAATCAGCTGATGAAAAAACAGCATAACACCATGTGAACTGAAACCTTTATTATAACTTTGCTATCAGCTGAATTTATGTAAAGGTACTTCCCTAGCATAGCAGTAACAGTAAGCGCAGTCCTGCCATCTGCGAAGTCCGTAGCTGAGCTCCAGGGGGGAGGTGGCACAGAGGGGCTGGGCCAGTGGGTGAACCTCTGACCTGCGTGTATCTCACCCTGTCTTATTTTCAACACCTCTCTAGGACAGAGTTTGAAAATGGACTCATCAAGTAGAGGGAAAAGAGCATTAAAGTGGAGGGAAAATTTTTTAAATTTCAAAATCCACTGTTACCAGTTGCTGGACTCATTGTGTCTCAGTAAGTTAGGTTTTGACTTGAGGGAGGCTTTTGGCTCAGGGTGCATTTGCAGTAGCAGGGGGAGTGTGAGAAGATGCAAACCAGAGCCACGAGAGGCTGCTCCGAATCTTGTCACGTCTTGTGGCCTCACAAGCGTTGCTGAGGGCAGCAGCAACAGAGAGGGTTAGGGCGAGGAGGACAGACGGCTGCAGACTTGCTCTGGCAGGTAGAAAACATGGCAAGAGGAGATTTCTTCTTCATAAGGGCATGTTGCCACTGCCTCTTCTCTTGGCTCAGGCAGGAAAAAGCTGATTTCACCATTAGTAGATGGCCAGAAGGCTGGAAAATGTAAGAGGATGGGAGAAAAGGAATGGGGTCGGGAGCTGGGAGTGAAAGGTTGATTGCTTGGGAGTGCTCTCCCCAGGCACGGACCATGGGCAAGCAGAAATAAATTGTGTGTATGAATAGAAAATAGATGGGGTCTGACCTTGCTTATTGAGGAGTTTAATGAGTGTTCAGACAATGAAATCAGGGGAAGGAGATGTTTGCCCTAATTTTAATCTTTGTTTATCTTTACATAGTCTTAGAAAAAAAATGTTCTGTATTTTAAACCAGGGAACAAGTACAGAGGAGAGAGAACAGCTAACTGCTCTGTCTCTGAATGCTATTTTAACAACAGGTCCCCAAGCTGATGCAGATCTGTATTGTAATGGACCTCATGCTTTTGTTAGAATTACTAGCAAAGTCACAAACTCAATTTACCTGTCATCTCCTGAGATGAAGGGAACAGTATGATTGTTGGAACGGCTGATGTTGGTGCCCCTTGGCCATTTTAAGTTATTAATGTTATTTTTTGGGGTATAGAAAGTGTCATTATTACACAGATGGGCAACAGTACTTCACTTGGCTTTTGGTTCCCTGTTTTTGCTTGTTGAAACATTGGCAAAAGGTACAAGGTTTTCTTTTCTTTTTTTTAGCATGCTGAAGGTCCAAGTTGCAACATTTAGGACTTGGACATCTCCAAGATGTGATGGAGTCTTAGGGCAGGAACTAAAAGATGGTTTCCTGCCAGGTCTGAGCTGCTGCCCAGGGAAAACAAGCGATAGAGGAAAGGTTACAAAGAGAAGAATTTATTTTTTTTTTTTTTTTTTTTTTTTATTTGACAGCTGGCTAATCTTTCTGAATTTGGAAGATCATAGTCACGAGGCATAGACGGAGTAATAATAGCAAAGTGTGTCTGAGAGAATGCCCCGCTGCTTTATGGCTATTAGGAAAATACCACAGGAATTAATTTTTTAAAAATAGCTCAGCATTGCAGGCACAAGGGGTGCAACTGTGGCTGGAGGAAAAGTTCTAGCTTCTTAATTCCTAAAGTCAAAAACTTCCTGTTTGCTTCATATTTATCTCAAGGAGTAAATTGGCCTCTTGTGCCAGAGAAAACAGTCTTTGGGTTCAGCAGGTCCTGAGGCAAAGAAACTTTATTATTGTTTGGGCAGGATCTGGCAAACACTGCCAGGTGCGGTGCTTTATTCGTAACATGAATCTTCCTGGTAGATGGGGGCCTAAACTTAAAAGTATGCAGCTGAGGATAAAGGCTTTGATAGCCTGTTTTTCATCAAAAGCTCAGGACCACAGCAGCAACACAGAGCTGGAAGGTGGAGAGAAAAAAGTTGGGGTCTTGGAACAAACTAGAGTGTAAGAGAAAAAGTGCAGTTGGGAAACTTTGAGAGCTGTGTGAGGAAAGGGAGGAAAAGGCAGAGGGGGAGAGGAAGCAACCTGTGCAGAGGATAGGGAGCTGTACCCCCTCCATGCGGAGGATGAGGAGCTGTACCCCCGCGTGGTGTGCTGCGGTGAGCGCATCCAACTCCACAGCACACGCACACACTTACCATGGGCAAGGCAAAGAAATACTCCAGCTCTGAATCCGCAGCCTTAGCTACTTGGTGCTTCACTGAAGACGTGGTTATGCTTAGAACTGATATCAGTGGCCACTCTCCTGCTGTCGGTCGAGGGTACCCGTCAGGATCCCGGCTGCTAGGGCTGCCTCGGCACTGTGGGGCGGGTAGCGCAGGCTTCATAGGCTGTATAAATTCAGGTGGTTGTTCTTCATGGAATGCCCAACCATGAAGGCTCAGAGGCAAATGGGGCTTCTTCGGGTTTGATTTGTAGAGACTTGGTTTGAATCTGTTCACACCGGGGGCTCCAGCCCTAACTGAAGCCAGGGGTGGTGGCGGCAGGATTGGGTCCTGCCAGGAGTTAGAAACCCCACCGTGGCAAGGCGTGCGGGTGTTGTGATGCCCATGGCTGCCTGCTGCCAGGCCGTGCAGAGACACTGGGTGTTGTGATGCCCACAGCTGCCTGCTGCCAGGCCGTGCAGACACGGGAGCGAGCCAGCATGTGTGCACGGGGCAGCGCAGCTGGGCTAATGCAGGCTGTGCCTATGCCGGTTTATCCCACTGGAGACCTCAGCTCCCACCAGGGGAAAATGGCACATCTAGGGCCCATCCGGCATGGTGCTAGCTTGGCACTGGGTGCCCTGGTGCAGGACCACCGTTAGCTGTGGCGGCAGCAGCTGGGCAGCAGGCATTGCCTTCACATTCTGCCCAGGGATCAGAGCCCTCAGCTGGGACTAACGGTGAGCAGCACAACCTCTTCACCAGCCCAAAGCATTGTAATGACTGGAACCAGAGGAGGCGGCTGGAGGGTTTGCATTTTGCAGGTGAGAGCGCCAGCATTTCAAGTACAGCGCTTGTAAAATTGCTGGTGGGTCTGTTGAAGAGCTTTTAACGGGTTGGTGTCACTGTGGGCTAGAGTGGAATCTCCGCAGCAAAACTGCAGTGTGCCCAAATGTGAGGCTGCAAGAGCTCTCCCTTTGTCCTGCCCTGATGCTGCCCTGGTTTAGTGTTGGTGCAAATGCACTTTGTAAAAGACTTTGAATGTTGGTAGCTGTTGTTTCATTAAAGAATCTGCTTTGGAGCCTTGTAGAGTGCTCTGCGTAGGAGATAGGAATGACATGTTGGACCTAGGTAGGAAGAAAAAAAGCTGTAGCGCAAAGCAGAATATGGTGGAGAAGGGAGGGATGTTGCATTTCAGTTCTTTGATGTAGGCAAGAGTTTGTTTGTTATCACATACTGTAGAAATAGGATTTTAAACAACAGTTCTTACTTGGAGTAAGAACTCCATTTACTACATCCGCTCTGAAACGCTGCTTGGATGTTTGTCACTGGAGCACATGCAGCTCTTCTGCAGTGAGTTTGCCAACTGCTTGGCAAGGGACAGGGGAAATGCCTGTTAAAAATTAACTAGCAACTGAGATAAATCACATATGAACAGCTATGGAGGGAGCATGGTGATTTCATCAGTGCCTGATCTACTTGCTTGTCTCATGGCTGCCCAAGTTCCTTTGTGATGTGTTTTTGGTTTTCTTGGCTTTCTGTGCGGCGGCCTTCTAGATGCCCTGTTCAGCAGTTCCTTCAGGAGAGAAAGTCAGATACGTTTCTCTGAGCAGCTAAGAGGATTCATTTTTATCAGAAGCAAGGTGTTTTGTACGGTATTAACGAAGGACCTGATCTTGCGCCACAGAAGCCAATGGCACCTGGGTCTGAAGTGTCTCCGGCGTGCCTTGCCTAACCGTGGCGGTGACAAAAGGGCCGAGTCAGAGGTCTGGGCTTCTGGAAGTTACGGGCAAATTAAACTTTGTTTGTAAGCTTCCCCCATTCAGTAATGCTGGATAATGGAGGCTTTTAATTGTGCTGCTGCTTTTAACTATCTGCTGTTGCAGGTTAGGCTAGCTGACCTGTCTCTGTGTATCAAGCGGGCAGTATGTAACAGTAGGATTTGCGAGTAACTTCAAGTAAATGGCGTTTACCTGCCTCGGGGTGCACAATATAAGCATTAGCCCACTTCTCTTATCTGCCACGTGGGCGAGTTTACTCACCTTACTTACAGCAGTATAAATAGGGGTGTGGAGAGGTGCACAGAGAAAATTCCTACCGGTCCCTTGAACACGTTCGGAGAGCTCCCGGGCAGCCTCACCGCTCGGCTGAAAGGCCGGTGGGCGAAGCCTGATAGCCCTGGAGCAGCCTGTGCCTGTTCTGCTGTGGCTCTGTACAGGTCCCTTACGGGTGCGAGGCATTTGTCTTGCCAAAAGCGCGCTCTTCAAAGGGTAGAGCTCGTTTGTGTGGTCCATACACATCCCCTAAGGGAGTTGTTGCCCCGTCACTGAGACATGAAGCATGGGTTGTTCGTGTTGAGGGTCGGGACGCAGCTATCATTCCAAGGAGGTTTTTAATAGCGAGGTTTGAAAATCCCCCTTGCATATGGTTTTGCATGCTGCAAGGTTACCTTGTAGTCGCTGTTGGCAGCCTCGTGCGGTTTGGAGATGCTGTGTTCCTGGGCTGTCCCAGGCAGGCCGGCCATTGGAAAACTCACCAGCTGAAGTGTGTGTCAGTGCATTTCAGGGTCAGAAATGGAGTCCGGTTGTTTTGCAGTCCCATACTGGTGAGTGTAGTTGCAGGATTGCTTGCTTTCCCCATTTGTGCATCCTGTGGTGTCACCTGTAGCTGCCTCTTGAAGGGTCGTAGTTCAGACCTGTTTGCCACACACTCAGGATATTGCCCTGTTTGGGGGTTTTGTGCAGTTTTCCTCCTGCACGCTAGGACCTGGTTGCAGTGCGCAGGGGATTTCAGTCGGAGCAGCTAGTGCGGAGGGTGGTACTGAACGGGTGTCCTCTGCTGAGGGTCCCTCGTTAGGAAGGAAGCAGACTTGCATGTCAGGGAAGGAAAGTCTCCTTACCTTCATCAGGGAAGGTGAAAGTTTGAATTTGCGCAACGTCTTTAGTAGCACAGCTCATACCTTTGACAAAACTTGAGAGAAAAACAAAGAGAGTTGCACGCGTTAGGGGCCGCCTGGTCCCAGCCAGCCGCGGGGGCTCAGCCACCGTTTGTGTGTTTGCTGCGATGCCAAACACACTCTTTGGACTCAGTGGTGTCCTGGGAGGGGATGGCTGAATAGAAGATGAGGAACGGTGTTACAAAGAGCCTGAGTGAGAGGCCTGTGGACTGGAGCTCTGTGGCCGAGCCGTGTTTGAACCCTTACAATTTTTGTCTAGCCCTCTAACCGCCTGTGTAAGCGGATCAGAGGCCATAAGGTGATGAAGGCATCCCTTGATGCATCACGTACGTTCTCTGCCTGGTTTTCATATTAATGAAATATTTTTTCAAGCCCCAGTCACATATCTTCATTTGGGAAACGAATTACTCCAATAAAAGCTGGCAGAGTAGCTCACAGTGAGTTTCCCAGCGAGCATGTGAGTGTGCCAGGGCCGCTTGCCTTGTACACAGCCGAGCTGCCAGAGGGCTGAGGTCTCCTAACACCCCGCAAAACTGCCTGATGTACCTTGTGGGTAATTAAACATTAGTTGCTTTTAGCAATCAGCCTTCGGTAATGGAGTTCAGCCAGTTAAAATGTCTTTTTATAAGCAGGATAAAACCAGTGGCATACGACAGGAGGGTAACTGAATTGCTCACAGTTTAATGACACCTCTAACTATGCAATAAAGGTGCCTGGTTTCTGTGACAACTGTTGTACACTATAGAGTTGTGGGGTTTAATATTAGTGAGCAGTTTCAGAGTCTCTGAGCCCTGTTTATACAGTCCAAGGCACAATGACTAAAGGGATCCCCTAGACTATAATGCGAGTCATGTGTATTTGATATTTGAGAACACTAAACATCCCGTCTGGGCATGGAAGCCTTGAAGAGCCCTATGGGATCACAACTTCTGCTGTCCTCCAGCTGGTCCAAGAAATTGAGGTAAGATCATAGAATCATAGAATGCTTTGGGTTGGAAGGGACCTTTAGAGGTCATCTAGTCCAACCCCCCTGCAGTGAGCAGGGACATCTTCAACTAGATCAGGTTGCTCAGAGCCCCGTCCAACCTGACCTTGAATGTTTCCAGGGATGGGGCCTCCACTACCTCTCTGGGCAACCTGTTCCAGTGCTTCACCACCCTCAGTGTAAAAACATTAGCACTCGCTAATGACAACATTTCCTGAGCTAACTCAGAACTTGAGAGGGATGGAAGTCAAAGCGTCTCTCTTGGATGCCCCTCTGAATCCTACTAATCAAATTTCTTGCCTTAGACAGTCTTCTAGTTATTTTCCTCATTTAAAAGCATAACTGGCACTGCTCAGAGCTTATTTGGGTTTAGTTCTCTACTCACATCGGGCTGGTCTTTGCTGAGAACTCTGGTGCTGTCATCACCAGCTGAGGTGGCACACATCACACGAGCTCCCAGGTGAGGAGCTCTTGCGCTAGACCTGCAGCCAGGGATGTGAGAGTACATTTCACTGTGCTGCTCCCGGTATTTATATCTAGATGGACAGGTCTGGGAAAAGGGGAGAAAGTTTACTTGCACTTGGCATCCCAAAATACTGGTATTAAGATCCCATGAGTAAGTTCCAACATTTGCTGGAGTGAACTAATAGGCAAGAGACTTGTTCTTGTAAGTCAGCCAGCATTTTTTTTTCTTAATTTAAAATTTGGATGTTGCCTTTGATCTGTTACCGATCACATATCAGGGTATACTTTTGGCTGCTTACCTTTTTTTCTCTGAGCACTTGTGCTACACGTGTATTATTGTGCTCATCTGGGAATAAAATCATGTAAAAACATACTTTAAATTGACAGTGGTTCCTCTTTTTTTTGGCAGAACTGCTGTGGAGCAGCTGTGTGACAACCTGAGACACAGGATCTGGGGAAAATATGTTTTAGGAGTGGACTGTACAGCTTTTCCAACGGGAGTGTCGGTGGGGCTTCCCGTTGTGCTTCCTCCATGGATGGGGAACGTGCTGTAAGGGGGAAGGCACCATTCAAGGGCCACAGAAGGAGGAGGACCAAGGGCAACTCTTCCTTCTTCTTCCTGCTGTGTGGGCCAAGAGCACCTTAGAGGTACAGCCAAGAAACACAGCTGTCTGTCCCCCTGTTGATTTCACTTGCTCGCAAGACCTGAGGGTTGTAGCCACAATCATTGTTTTTTCCCAGGGGTACAGGAAGGTGTGATCATGCCTGAGGACGCCAGTCACAACCCTTGCTAGGGACTGGACCCTGGTGCAGGGGTGGTGGAACCAAGCATCCTTGGGATTTCATTCATAGGGATTTTTGTGACACTGTCCCACGGCTGCATCTCAGCATTGGTGGTGTCTGTGCAGAAAGAGGTAGTGCATGGGGCAGGGGGGGACAGCAACCTCTCCCCCTCCGCTGTGCCCACTCCTCTTGCTGTGATGCCACCTGCCCTAGCTCTGGCTTTTGATGACTGGTTTCTTGTTTGCTGGCTCTGTTGTATATGTAGGTCTGCAAAGTACTTTTTGCAAAGCAGCCACGCTAAGAGCTGGCCAGTTGTGCAAACCGAGAGGCAAACTGTGCGCGTTTGCGTCAGGGGGTCAGCAGAGCGTTTCTGAAGGAAGGGATGTGTTTTACTGTTCATGTCACACCACTGTGTCCTCAGAGAGCCCTCTCTTCTCCTGCCTACAGTGCGCAGGGCACACCTCTCGTGTCTTAAATCAGGACTTGTGAGATGGGGCTGTGGCTGGGTGGATTCAGGGCTGTTTCTGTGGGTGCCATTCTGGGGAGTCAGGACCTGCAGCGACGTTGAGCCCTATGGGCTCCAGCTCTCCCAGCAAACGCTGGCACGGCATCAGCCCTCGCCAGCCAGCTCTGCTCCAAACAGCTCCTGGTATGGCTGGCAGTCAGCTCACTCTGGGGTCAGCTGTCACAGATGGACTGCACGTCGACACCCTGCTGGGGAGAAGGGGATTTAATAGTATGGATGCATGGGTATAGATTTAATAGTATGGACACAGGTATTATGTGCTATGCAACCTCAGGGCCAGAGGACAGTCCCCGGCGTGTTTAATTGACTGATAAAGCAGTGGTCTCTGTGGAGTTCATGAGGTCTTAATTTCTGTTAAGTCCTCTGATCTTCTGATTTATTACAAACTGAGTCATTTTGAAAGAAGAATCTTTCTTAAACCAAGTGGAATATTAAGTGACTCTGCCACCAGACCCAAGAGGTTTTGCATTGTCTATGGAAGCTTAACATTACCAGCTTCCTTGCAGAGGAGAAAGATGGGCACTCGCTAAGATACACATCCAGTCCTTTTGTTGTTTCAAAGCCAATTTTCTTTAAAAGGCTTTTTTTTGTTGTTTGCAGTAAGAAGCCACAGGTACTGAACCGGAGTGTATGCATGCCGCAGTAATCCTGCTTCATACATACGGGAATTTTGTCTTGGACCATCCTGACAGGGTGAAAAAATCTAGTGAGTCCACTTCTTCGAGTTTTTGACCTAAAGGCGGGGCAGGGGCAAAAGGCAAGGGAAGAGGTGGTGTGGTTCCCCCCTTCTGCTGGGGCACCAGTGGTATCAGAGCAATGATGGTCTCTCCCTGAAATCCCATGTAAGTGGCAATCCCCAACTTCAGCACTGGCGTTGCATGCAAATGCAGTAAAACCATTCTCTGAATACACACTGCATCGTGTCTTTCCAGGCATTTGCCAAACTAGGAATGAATAGCAAAAGGATTCTGGATGAGAGTCTGAAATGAGAGCATGGGCTGCTGAAATGCACAATGAGGGAAAAGCTGGGAGAGGAGTGTGAAAGAGGCCTGAACAGAAGGTAAAACATCATAAAGTAGAAGGTTAACAAAAACTACTGGAAAAGCGCTGTAGTGCCTTGTGGTCAGAGGAAGGCAGGATTTGGCTGTATCACAGAGAGAGGGGCGTCCTTATTCTGTGTGCTAGATAAATACTTGGCTTCCTTGCTCAAATACTTAATACCAGCCTATTGGACGCAATATGCATGCGTGTGCGCACACACTGTATGCAATAATACATAATGTTTCCTAGTATGAGGAGTGCAGAGATGCTGTAGAGATGGTCGTCTTGCTCTAGAGATGTGGTGTCTGTGATACCTGTAGAAGAGTGGTTTGATGGCGATGGAGTCTTGTCCCTGGGTCTTGGGGAGGCCATGGATAGCTGGATTACAGGAAAACAATAAAGTGGCAAAAATCTGCCCGTGTATTACAGAGTGAGGTTAAATATTACTATGAGTAAAGAAAGAATTAGTTGATTCTTAACAGCTACTGGGAAGCAACCTGAGGAAAAATAATGATGGGGAGTGCCTGATCTATAAAGCAGGGAATTATTTCTGTCTTTATCCAGAAAACGCAGGTCCAATTTGCTTCATTGTTTGACATGTTATTAAGAAAATGAGGGCTAGATCTACACTTTTGACATGTATCAAGCATGCGTAAGCATCCTTCATCTGGCTCTCAGGAGTTAAATTAGAGATTTCTTAGGAGAAAAAAGGCCACCTAACATGAACAGTCCAGTGAGCAGATCCAGTACTCAGATCCAGTAACTGGTTATTTGCTATGAAAAGAAACTGCTATCCTGATCTCAGTAATGTTACCCAGGCTGTTTGTCAAGTTTAAAAAGAGAGATAAATAAAAAATAAACCATTAGTTTTTTTAAAAAATAGGCTATCTATCTCAGCCCAAAGCAACCAGCAGGAGCACTGTCTAGAGGACAATTTGTTTCAAAGCAGCAGGGTTTGGCTTGGAAGAGGTCACACAAGTGGGCAAGGAGACTTCGTAAGAGCAGAGCAGCCAGAATGCTATTTGGTGCCTTTTGAACTTGTAATCCTGAAAACCCACACGGAGCTAGTGTCTGAACGCTATAGATGCTTCAGTCTGTACTGTTAAAGGTGTCTTTGTGTCCTCTGAAGAGCTTCAGTCCGTTGGCATCTTCCTCTCAACCAAAATAAAGCATTTCCACACTGAAGCAGTAGGTGTGCTGTGAGAACGTATTAGCTTTCAAAGCATGAGGAGGTTTCTGTGGTCTTTCAAACCACTACTGGAAGTTACCACCATAACATCTATTGCATCTTTCTAAAGGTGCAAGTTTACACCAATGCATTGCTCATCTTGAATTTTTTTTTTTTTTTTTTTTTTTTTTTTAAATTGGTGTGGAAAAATCTGAAGTCATAAAACCTTGTGTGACTACAGGACAGCAGGATAAATCAGCAGGTAAGAAAGCATTCTACCTACCTGGAAAACTTTGATAATTTGGTGTTTGAGAGCTAGATCTATATACATAAAAACTGCATAGGATTTAACTGGGCCTCAGTTGTCAATTAATGACTCTATCTTTCTAACATTCACAATTAAAATTTTAAAGACAGGCAGCTATAGTTTATCTTGTTGTATATCTTTAAATGCAGAGTGAACAGGTTTCAAGGTTACTGTCACAATGCATAGCTTGAGCCGAAGTCTCCGATTTTAGCAGTCTTTGAGACAATTACTGAGCCTCATGTGCCGGGAGGAACAACCTATATAGAGAGGGGCCTATATAGCGAGACCCGGCACTTGGCTTGGAGGCAGGTGCTACTGTTGGGTCTTGTCTCCATGAGGACAGAGCAGGACAATGGAGGCTGCCATCATGAGCATTCTTCTGCTCAGGGTTGTCTTCTCGTGACTAATCTGACTCTTATCAGGGCTGTTGTTGTAATCTCCAGCTATATTAAGACCACTGTTTTGACCTCCAAGTCTAGGGTAATTTGTTGAAAGCACTCACTTAATGACTTTAATGACATGGCTCTGATGAGAGGTGAGGTGACTGCATAGAACAGAACCTGGAAACAACATCTTGTATTGGTCCCTTCCATTGTACTCACTTCGATGTCAGTAAATGCACACTGCTACTGATCATGGTACTGTAATTTATGAAGAATCTTTATTTTTCTATCTTTTTGGGGGAAAAAGTTTAGCTTGTCTTTTTAAAACACTAAATTATAGGCTGGCAAGAGGTTATACAGTACATTTGATAAATGTTTTCATGTTAATTTAGTGCAGTTTCTTCTGCTTGCCTAAGTATTTAAGCAGGAATTTCTTCTGGCACAGTTACCTGTTTATTAAACCCTAAGCAGGATGGGCCATTATAACCTACTTCATAGGAAGACCCCAGGCCATATTCTCATCTCCTTCTTGAAGCTCACACGAGAATGGCAGGATCAGCTCTCTCCTGGCTGGGTTGTGTGGCTGTATGGTGCTGCCTGGAAGGGCAGGCACAGCAAGAGCTGGAGAAGGATCATCACGAGTGAACTGCTGACCGACCTCACCTCGTCTCTTCAGAAACAGAGAGAAGGTGACACATACAGCATCATGGCACAACCAGCTGCAGAGGTGAGTGACTTACAGCCACAGAAGCTCCTTCAGAGCCAGACTCACAAAGACTACCCCACCACCCACTGTCAGCTGAGACTTCAGTTGTTAACAAGGCTTTATGGTGTTACTTGCATTCATAAAACACAGAGACCCCAAATCCTCCTCGTGTCACCTGAGCACTTATTTCTGCTTACCTTCTGACTTCATTCAAGTTCTGGGTTCTAAGTGCCATTTGTAAAGGGGAAAAAACCTCTCTCAGCCTTGCACAGCTAGGAGATAGATTTCTATTTTAACCAGGGAGTCTCAATCTCAGAAAGCTGTAGTAATATGTGGTAAAGACCATCTTCATCCACTGTAGATGAACCGGACCAAAATGTGTTAATCTGGTTAGATGCCAAAGAACGTAATGATTTGTGCAGGTTCAGTAGTGTGTGGAACTATGGTAGCTGCTGCTTCCTGTAAAATGGACATTTTATATTGCAGAAGCTCTTAAATTACCTGTGAAAGTGTTCTTAAAAAAAGCTAGGTTGAAAATTGTTATTCTTCCTTTTGAATAATACATATAATGCTCTTGTCATATTACAGTGAAATGTACTTTTCTTTTTAAATCTGGCAACAAGAGCTACTTCACTTTGGTTGAATTATCATAGTTTGGTTCATTTCACTGCAATAAACATGAGACTTTCAATCCAGAAATGAAAACAAGATTTCCAATTAGTAGCAAGTAACAGCCTCCTTTACTGATTACTTTAAAATAAGGACAAGGTATTTCAACTATTCACAAATATTTCTGACATATTACAAAGTAACATAAGAGAAAAAGATCACGATCATATTTGAAGCAAAATAGTTTAAAAATGTTTACAAATTCACTGTTTTTTTTCCTTTTCAAAATGTTTCTTGATACAGTTTTGCAGGAGACTACCTGTTTGGTCAAATAAACTTCTGCTATACATCCTGTGATTTGTCCTAGGGGACAAATTGGAAAAATATTTTCAAAACAGTACTTTGTCAGAAACGGGGGTTTGGAATATGACCTCTAACAGTCTTGCAATTTTGTCTCTGTGGACTTTGTGCAAGGCTTAACAGGAATTTTTTTTTAATGACAGTTTTATAACATGATATGAAGCTGACATTTACTTTACATTGTATTTAAGTATTTAAAAGATCTGAGACCTATTTCTTCTCTATATACATTTTTGAAGCTTTAAGGCCATGCCACTAACAACATTTTATCAATCTTTTGTCATTTTCTTAAATGTTACAATTACTTTGTCAAGTTTCAAATTGTTAGCAGCAATGATGATGATGATGATGTTCCTCATTTAAAAAATCCAAACCAAACAGAAGAATTCCCTGGGAAACTGCATGCCACATGCGTGATACATAACTAAAAAATTAGTCCGAAGTTTCATAAATACTTCGTTCCAGCTAGAGCTAATAGTTGTTCTAGTTCTAAAGAATAAAATGTGTATTATATACAGAAGGGTTGGACGGAATATGGACATTTGACAAAGATGACTCAAGGCATTTCACGGTCTGAGTTGTTCACTATACCGCGTTAATGCAGCTGCCCTTTTTGCTTATGCGTAGGCTTGTACCACCTGTGGGAAGGGAACATTCCTGGTAGCATCAACGGGCTCAATCGTACAAGATGCAAGTTACCTTCTCCAGGCTGCTCAGCCTTCAACTGAACCAGGAGTTTCTTGCAGGGTTGAGAGCCCTTTAGGGCTTGCTCCTGAGCTAAATGCAAACTTGAACAGCATTATCGGATGCCAGTTTACATCAGGTAAGGGTTTGGTCTTTTGCCTTCAGCATATTACAACATGAAAAACTGCACCAGCATTTTTCAATGAGCACCATTAACTGACTTTGGTAATGTATCTATTGGCACAACCAGCGGGATCAAAGAATATGCTGAACTCCTGTCTTGTACAATAAGAAAGCACAGCTGCCAATCACCTTGCAACTAGAGTCTGTAAATATTAAAAACATAAATATGTTCATAACCATACACATATACACAAAACACAGCAGTAGCAATATTACAGGATGCAGTGCCTACTCTATATAACTGCTTTTTGTTAATACAGATGCAACACCAAAATAAATGCTATTTAATATGAAGCAAACCCTTCTTCAAAGGTCAATGGCAGTAAGCCAAAATTCAGGTCCAGGCTTCCGCTAATCTGAGGTGACTCTGAAGCCAGCCCAATCCCACTGTCTATCAAATCTAATCAATGAAAAAGTAGCACTACAGGAAGATAATGAGTGTCAGTTAACACAAAAACTTTCTGAGCTGGAGCTCTCTTTTGCCTCGATTTGTAATTAATTCTCCCTTTTTCACAAGTGCTCTTTGTGTGAGCACTCACCAGACTTAACAGGGGATGAAGTTATTACATAAAAAATATGATTTAGGGGTAAGGATTAATAGAAACAACCAGTATGGAATTGGAGTTCCTGAATCCTGGGAGGTGCTCTCCATGTTTTTAAGTGAAGTTTCAGTGAGATTGCACTTAGCAGGCCACAAAGAAGTTGTCACTCTCCAACTTTTTCTTCTTTTTCGTGCAGTTCTGTTTCAAAGCTTGGTAGGAATAGCACGAGAAGGGCTAGAGGAGATGACTGTGCCAGTCCATTGTCTTTGCTAATGCTCTTCAGAGCAGCGTCCTCTCCTCAAGATCACGTCATCTAGTCCAATATCCCCGGTTCTTCCTTTCCCTTTCTCCCCTTTGAAAATAACCTGGGAAGAGAAATAGAACGATTTGAGCACAAAAATAAAGTAAAATGAAAGAAGCTTTGGTTGAGAGAGGTCTCAACAGTAAGAAAGGAAAAGAATAAGAAAAGAAAAGCATAAGAAAGCTCAGGCAATCATAACTGACTCACAAAAGCCTATTTATTCTGCTCAGAATTACAGCTGTTTTTTCTATTTCTGATCCTCTCCCTTCTTCACTTTGGCAGGATCTTTATGAAGAACCAGCAGTTCAGGACAGAGTTGCTCCAGTTGCACCATCTGCTGAGGTGAGATGAACTGCCACGTAAGAGAATCTCAGACCCTTTCTACATATCATCTCTGCACTGTTTTCATTGTCCCTCATGGCAAACACATAGAATCCTCTGTATTCTGAAAAATGTTGTCTAATAGAGGAGCTTTCCATTGCTAAAGCACCTTGCAGCTGCCTTAGTTATGGGAACTAGAAACACCCATCTTTCATTTAACAAATTCTGGCTCCTGCAGACTGATGGTAATCTACAGAAGCACTGGCTCCTCGCAAAACAGCGGCAGAACTTTGGGCATGGATTTAAGCAGATCATAGCAGTCCAGATTTAGCCTGAGTAGGAGAAATTCAACAAATATAAAGCTTGACAAGAAGGACTGGAGCATAAATCTGAGATGATATACAGAATGGCCAGCTGACTTTAAGAAACACTTCCCATAAAACAGTATTGCTCACCTCTGCTACTGCTGTAGATTCAGAAGCCTGAACTGTTCTAATGCAGTCAATGTTTTTGACCATGGCTTAAAAATTATTCGAAGCCTACGGCAAAACTTTGTAAGAGTCTGCTGTTATCATTGAGCTGGACAGAGTTAATAGAGATTCATAGATCAGAAATTCAGCTGTATAGTTAAAAATAATTTGGGTGCTTGCTGAAAGCACACTTTCAAATAAGGAGTAGGAACAGAGGAGGTCAGAGAAAGTCAGTGTTGAATATACTGAATTATTTTTTTAGAAATAATTTAGAAATTTTTTTTTTATTCAACTCTATGTTGAATAAATGAATTATTTTTTTTAGAAATGAGTGATTTTGGGTATGCTTTAGAAATAATTTACAAAGTGCTAATTCATTAGAAAGTGTGATGAAGGATTCTGGTCTCCATTCATATTCTCCTCAGGTTTCCAGTAGGCCCCCCTAAAATCACTACTGTTTTTTGGCTTTCAATTAGGTAGAAAATAAAGCTTCCATATTTCTTCCTGATTTCTCTGTGGCAGAGGCCTTCCCTGCTTACCTAGAGTTTTCTCTCATTCCCTGATCCTTGGAATAAATGTCACAGTGGTTCAGGTCAGCAGCCCAGGCTCCCCACGCTGGCTGGAAAGATCCCAAACTCAACTGTTCCGTAAGGTGCCGTGAGGCAGCTCTGGTCCGTGGACCAGCAATGGGTTACGGTTGGCAAGCCATGCTGACAGCTAGTGCTGAGGTGGTCAAGAGAGGCAGGGGACAGTGCAAAGGGGGACTGCTGGTCTTGTTTGCCGTCTCAAACTCATTTGCTTTTCTGCCAGACAGTATGTTAGTAATACACACTTATTTAATGAACTGCTCTATAAGGTGTGCCTCACAGGTGTTAAAACTTGGCAGAAAAGGGTGAGAATGGGGCAAACATATTGTTCACCTGCTATAAACTTCCACATTCTCAGTCTGATATTTATTTACAGCTAACAGAAGGTCAGGCATATTTGTTACTTTTGCTGTGGTAAAGTTTTTGGAAAATTAACTGCAGCCTTAACGTTAATCTTAGAACCATATACTGTGTGTGTGCTGTAGCTGGCTCCCACCATGAACATTATGATGTGTGAGCTTTTTTTAGACCACCTGATGTAAGTCAGAGCAAAACGGGCCCTGAAGCACCCAAGCACCTTCTTCAGATCTGAAATAGAAACTGCCTTCAAAGCTAAGCAGAGGTTGAAGAAAAATGCTGAGCTTTTGATATATCAGTTTATCACCCAATGTTTCTAAGATTTCCAGGTATTAAAAGATTCTCCATGGCACTTCAGGCAGCTTCTTTTGATTGCGCTAAACCATTTTGCGTTACTGGCATAGTTAGGTCATCTTTTACCTCCTTGTACAGACCAGCTGCAGGTATGCTGAAAAGCTTAAAACCATGTGAGATTGCACATGTAACCTCCCTGCATTATCAAAAATGACTTATTTTCAATACCTTTGCCCTGGTTTAGCCAGTTATTAATCCACAGGGGATGATTCTTCCTATTTTGTGGCACTGTATTATTTAAAGCATTGTTCATGAGGAATCTTGGTAGAGACTTTTGGAAATCCACACACAGTATGACATTGTTCATTAGACTGCTCTTTCCTGCGTGGTGATTCCCTGAAAACAGGCTCTACAACGTAGCTCGGTACAAGCTATTTTGTAGTTTCCTATGTGTCTACTGCTGTAGGTGGGTTTTTTTTTTGCAAAAAACTAATTTGACAAAATGCACAATGACTCTCTTATCCTTAATGTGATTCCATGGGCAGGGATCAAAGAAGTAAAACACAGCCTGAAATTGGACCAGAAGACAAACAGTCTATACCATCTAAGTGTCTTCAGCTTCTCATGCAAAAAACCAGAAGGCAGCACATGCATTGGTACTTACACTCTTGATGCCTAGTCCTCGTAAAGTTATGTGTGTCTGTCTCCAGCCATGGCCACCATTTCTTCCCCAAACGGCTGGTCCATGAGCACCGTTTTTCCTTACAAAGACTTGGAGGGCACCAGAATGCAGCCCAGGCACCTTATGCCTAAACGACAGGCACAAGTCGCCAGCCTGAGCCATGTGACCCAACGGCAGGATAAGATGCGCTACTCTTCCTTCTTTGCCTTTGGGGTCAGAGATGGTAAGATACTGTCCCCCTGCAAAAGAAAAAGCAGTTATTGGTTTTGTTTTTTTTTTTTTTAAATTCTACTGTGTTGCAGGACCAAATGCACAAGAGTCATTAAAAAGGAAAAAGGACTCCACAAGGTCCAGTGAGTCTTAAATAAGGCATATAGTTGCTGGAACGTGAACCAGAACTGATGCATCTGCCTCCTGCAGGGTAAGATTTACAGTGCTGGTCTTCTGTTTAGATTAGTACCCGGTTAGGTCTTGCCCAGCTAATTTCTTTTTTACAAAGCAAATAATACCTCTTTTGGAAATGAAAATTTCATGTATTCCTTAATTTCTGACAACCCCTTGATGACTGCATGATTTTAAACGCATAGTGACATTAAAGCTACTGTGTACGTTTATGCACCTTGTAAGCTGCAGGTTTTTGCTATTGGCTAGATCAATGAGAAAGTCAGCATAAATGTTATCGTGTAATTGAGCTACGGTTCTGTTCCCTTCCTTTTGTTTGGGAACTGTGTTAACAGGTTAAGTCTCAAAGCATATCCATTTGCAAACACAGATAGCCTTTTTATTTAACCATAATTTAAACTCTTAATCTGGGTTAGATACAGAAAGCTAGAAACAGTAATGAATTCCAAATGGCTATTAAGTTGATACACTCCCTGAAGTCTTCTCTAACAGTAGTTGTCAGTGAACATACGTACTTAATTCAAAACCCTATTATTATCTCTGATCAGGTATGAAGCCTAGGTGGTTTTATGAAGGCACCTTTAACATGAAAAGTGGAGGATCTCAGGTACAGCAACATCCATTAAACCTAAAAAAAAAAATGCATATACTTCCACAAGTCCCACATACCCTTTCATATAGGCACTCAAAAATACAATGAGACTTCACCTCTTGGAGAAACCCCACACCTGTATTTTTAATTTGTACTTTTCATTACAACTTTTGCAAGGTGGATGATAACTTTAGAATTTGAAATTACCAAAGGGAGAAGGGTTCACTTTTAAAAAATAAAAATAAATTAAAAAAATTCTTATCTTACTCTGAACGTAAGAATCTTTTTTTTAAATGAGATCAGATTTTTTTTTTTTTTTTTTTAACCAAAAAATCCAAGCTTAATGAACTTAAGGTAAAGGTGGCATTTAGGCTCCTTAGTTGAAACCGATGATGTAGAAATATTGGGGGTTTGTAATATTGTTGACATACAGAGTCTTTACTTAATTATAGAATAGAAAAATATTTTTTATTTAAACTGTTGCCCTGCTACTACTCAACCAGAGTGAAAGCTTCTTTTTGAAAGCCACAATGATTTTCCTCAAAAGCTGTGAGATTTAATGACAATGTACCAGCGCTTGTCACACACTTAAAAGGAAAGCCAGCCTTGTCTCCAATTCACTACTTCTACACAGGTTTTTAGGTTCTTTGGTCTCAGTGAGATTTAACAAGCGAAGTATTATGCTGCCGTCTGGGGCCCCAGATCTGCATCTGGGCATCAAGTGGGATCCATTTGTCCAAGGATCTGTTAAAGTTTTTTTGGCTGTTTTTTTTTTTTTTTTTCCTTTTTTTTTAAATGCATTGGTTTTGCATCAAGGTCACTAACTGCTAAAATAAGCATAATAGAGTTTAAATAACTGCACCTGTTTGTTGTAGATACAATTATATCACTATAAAAGTACTGACTTGACTCATTAACTGCATCTGTTTCAGATAGTTACAGTGACTGACTCCAATCAATAGGAAACAGATTTAGGTAAGCACAAAGCCAACCTATCTGTAGGCAAGCCCCTGCAGGAAAAGGTCCCCTCAAATCAGCATTTTCTGCATGCAAGATAAGCTTATAAGGCTTCAGCAGGGCACCTTTCAAAATGCAGATTCTGATAAACCAATAAATAGCGAACTTTGAAAGGTGAAAGCAAACACTCAGGAACAAGCTGTGAAAATAAATCCTTGCAACAAGGTATTCCAGACAGGAGGGTGTGGGTGGGTGACTTCAAGGGACTAGTTTTAACAGGTTATGTCAACAGCAGCAGAACATACACAGGAAACAAAAAGCTGAGATTGTCCCTGACTGGAAAGCAACGCAGGAGGGGAAAAAAAAAAAAGTCTTAAAAAAACCCCCTCCAGTTAAAAATCATAATTCTGGAACTTAATATGTATTAACAACAATTTTTGAGTACAGATAGTGAATACGCTTTGAGCGACTTACTTTCTCAGAAACAAAGCTTTTTTAAATCCATTGTTTCAAAAAAAGGCTTGAATTACATGTGATGTTTTTTAAAATGCCAGTCTGCAAGCAGCAGACAGCTACCTGTTTTCTCATCTGCAGGAGGAAGGAGCTCTGCTCTGCTGTCCGAGTCATTCATGAGACTTTAAGTGTCATAAGGAGCATATGAAATAGTAGAGCCTGTGGGTGGGGAGGGGGCCTGCCTAGTAAGTGAAGACAGCACTTCCACTTTGCCAGCTAAACAGCCTGAGAAAGGTGCCAGGTCACCCGCTGCGGTGGCAAATGACTGTCTCATCAGCGGCAGTGTAAGGACAGACATCTATGATGAGGTGGTGCATAAGGAAAATGGCTCACAGTGCCCTCACCCTCCCTCAACTTAACCTATAACATTTTACCACCTGAGAGCGCATTTCCTTCCGAAGTCTGCCACCCCCTCGCATAATGTAAGCATTGTGCACTTCAAAGGCTGCTCTTCTGGGTATGAAGTAATCCCATCATTACGGGAAGCCAGAGATGTGTGTCTAATCCCCAGTGCTGTGGGGCAAGCGCTGCTGGGGGAAGGGTACACAGGCAAGGACAGCCAGCCTCTCTGTGCCATACGGTAAAATCAACAGGGGACAAAATACAACCAACTTCCAGCAGCATAGATGTCCAGTTCTGCTGGGACTACAGTGGCAGAGGTGTGCGAGTGGGAGGGGTTGCTGCTTCGGCTGACCACCAGTGCCAGTGCTGGTCTTCTCCTATCCTGCAAGTGGCTAGCACATGCTCCCGTGTAATATTCATTGCAAGGTCACTTTTTACCATCCCAAACATACTCATTTTCAGAAGTCTCTGCATATGAGCACCTAACTTGTCTTCCTTCCAGTTACTTAACAGTTTTCCTATATACAGGTTGCTGTAACTTAAGAGCAGAATTCAATAAAATCAAACTGAGAGGTTAAACTAGAACACTATATTTGGCAGCAGAACAAAGACTATTTTCCAGCACTTTCTATAATTTTGCTAGTAATATAGAAAGTAGTATGTTTGCATCCACATTTTTGTTCTTTCTGATTCTTTTAAGACAGATAATCTTTTACTGAATACATTTACTACTCCTTCAGAGACTTTCCTATTGTAAAGACACCAGCTATGAAAGAAGTGCAAATTCTCAATTGCTCTTTCGTGTTGGGAATCCTCAGTTTTGATTTTTATACACAGAAGAGGTGTGGGTGCGAAATATATCCTGGAACTAAAGGGAACAGAAGCTGTGTAAATTCATCATAATGCGAGAACTGTCATCAACCTCAAGCCTGGGTAGTTCTTCAACTACAGGATGCAATCGTACACAGGTATCTTACCTGACGCATCTCTCACTGGTTCCCAGTGCAAATCATCATCTTTGCCCTTGATCCATCCGCACAGTCCACTATCAAAATTACAGCTGTGTACCAGCACACCTAGGCAGAACAGAGCAGAGGGTTTAAAAAAAAAAAAAAAAAAAAAAAAAAAGGTGATAAACATGATTTCAATTGTTTTGGTTGGGGAACTACAGCAATTTCCCTTGTGGCTGACACTAGCAAGTAAATATGAAAATTAAATGCAGCAGAAGGAGCACTAGAAAAAGAATCTACAAAAATACTAAAACAATAAAAAGGATGCTAGTGTTATTATTAACAATTCACACTATTTTTGTGCTAAATCTGTTAGGAAATAAAATGATGAAAGTCCACTTCGGTGGTGGTTTTTTTCTTTTTACAAAGCATAGTTTAAACAAGGGGCATAAGATGTAGGAGTCCTGTAAAATTGTATAAAACCCCAAGAAATCTCAAAAAATCCTAAAGCCTAGGCCCTGAACTGGAGACGTGATCTTTACCTGGGTCATCGTTTGCTTCAAATTCATCGGCGGTAATCCCTCTTTCAATTTCAAGTATTTCCAACAGATTATTGCTCACTCCAGGCTGGCGTGGAACTGTGAGAAAAGCAGTTTTTCAGAAATGAATGAGATAAAGGTAGTTAGTGACCTACTTCCTTATCTTTAATAAAAAACAGTAGAGCAGCTCTGGGGCATTGTGCTTTTCTTGGAGAATTCAATATATTACATTTGACATGAAGATTCATAAACTTTATGCCTACGTGATTTGTGATTTATGTTGTAACATTTATCTGAGCACTGTAAAAGGTGATTCCAATTCTGCTAAAGGCTCTTCAAATGAAAGCTCCTTTTTAACCAGGAAGGAAAAAAAAAAAAAAAAAAAGAAAAAAGCTTTAACCTTGAAGCACAATATTCCCCTCCAACTGCACTTTTAAAGATAGTAGTTTCTCAATAAATAAAGCCACATTAAAGCCCTCGCTCAAACTTTCCGATCCACTCACCTTCCACAGATGTTTACAGGAGAATCTCAACAGGAGGCAGTGGTACTTAGAAGAGGCCCCACACACACCTAACCTTTGAAACACAGCTGAAGGTATATCCATCTATCTGCAAAGGATTAGAGCTCCCTAAACAATTACCAGGATTGTACTGAGAGCTGAGAAGGAGGGGCTCTAGTGGAAGCTGGAATTCAACTGTAATTAACTTTTTGCTTTCCAGCAAAGTCTGTCCTTCAGCTGCTGTTCTCAGCTGCAAGGAGAAGGAACACTCTCGGTGATTAACAGGCCCAGCAGCCAGGACAACCTGAAATTTAAGAGGTCTTTGTGGGAATGATGGCTGCCAAAGTCAGGTGGCTACAAAGACTTCCACTTACTTCTGCAGACCCTGTGCCAGTCTGTATAAGTCTCCAGAAATAACACACCGATGTCATGCCTGATGGACAGCTGTCAACTAGAGATAAACAGACTGCACTGGATGGAGCTGTCTTGGAAATTCCTCTTTTAGAGGCAGGTCTAGCGCATCATTAATAACAGTACTAATGTGTTTCAGACACGTCCTTAGATGTTATAGACACCTCTGACACCTACAGTATTTGTAAGGGCCTTATCTATTAAAAACTTGACACGTTTTCCATTTTCAGTGCTAAAATAAGTATCTTAATGTCTCTATAGGCTTCCTAGGCAAGTGAGAACAAGAAGAATTGAGATGATTTACAGTTCTAAACTGAAATAAAGGACTGTTGTTTTCAGGAAATCAAATCAAAGGTAAAAAGGGACTTCTTTTGCGCTAGGACAACATGTAAATAGCACTGCTGCAAGAGCTCCCCTGGAGCCAGAAGACAGAGGAAAACGAAAAACACGAATGAAGCAGCTTCCTGCTTTTTGCCATTAGGACAAAATAAGCAGCCTGATAAAAGGTCGACCAAATGCTAATGTATTTCAAAAGTAATATTACAGCCTACAGATCTTGGATGGAAATATTTTATAATAAAAATAAATAAATAAAGAGCTTGAAGTCTGTAGTAAACCGATTAACTCCTTAGTTTTACAGTCATTTTTTAAATCATTATGTCTCCTTTTTTTTCCTTTTTTCTTTCTTTTTTTAATACTTTGTAGATTTTGGATTATGTCTATTTGCAGTCTAGGATATTAATGCTCAAACAGCCTCAAGAACTTTAAGTTGGTTGGGTAGTAAAGGCCTGTTAATTTTTAAGGATACATTGTTTGTAATAATATTTTTGCTGCTTTGTTTAATGTGGGTTTTTGCTTATGCAATTAGAATTTTGAGATTTAACGTGAAAGAAACGTTACAAATGTGCACAGTCCACACCACCTAGGCCAATAATCACCCTGCAGTACATTTATGCACAAATACTATATTCAATTACACTAAAAAAATCCATTTACCTCAGGCAGCAAAAAATCGAAACAGGAATGCTCCAAAACCATCATTCACCTTTAATCCCTCCCAGCAGTATACTGCCATCTTTCCTAAGAGCTCTATCTAACGCGCAGGCGGGAGAGTTGAACAAGCACATCGTACAGCTATAGTCACACCTGCACAGAGGTGCTCACAGCAGTATTAGCCGCTCTGACGTGTAACAGCATACACGCTCTTACACTGCTCTAACTGCATTACAGTCATGGACAGCCACGAGCAGTAGCTGATGGAGTAGATATGCGTGTGAACTGTCTGTGTGTGCGCCTATACCATCACCCCTGTGGCACACACAGCAGTGACCGGCACCGTTTAAATTCAGCTGCAGTGGGTTTGCTCAGGGATGTTAAAACTGGTAATTCAATTTCTTGGGCTTACTGTGGCCAGCCACCTGGGACAGCAAATTTTGCAGGAGTATTTACTTACAAAGGCTGCTAAATGAACAGCATCCTGTAAGTTACTCTTACTCTCATTTCTGGCAGGACAGTGCTCTGACTGCAATTTCGCCTTGGATAAGCCCTCACAGTGGAGTTTCTCCTCACATTACAACCATGCCGCAGGCTGCTGCTCACCGCGGAATGCAGCAGTCCCCACGCGTGCGACACATCTGTGCTGCACCCCCAGGGACTACCACCTTGCCTTTCCTCTTCTCGGACTGCGCTAAGAAAAAAAGATACTGTTCATTTCCTAAGCTATGAAGAACAAGTCGGCAATTCGCTTCAAAATGGCTGAGCGCAGTGTACATATGTACTGTATGCATGGTTATTTTATACAGATCTGAGTTACATCTGTGCACACATACAAGCATTCTCCAAATGTTGATATATTTGCCTATAATTAAAGCTCTACAATAAAAATATTTCTCCAAAACTTTTCTCTAAAGTCCTCTCTAAACACTGTTATTATGAACTTCTAGAAGAACGCATTGCAGAGCTTTAAACCAGTCACTTCAGTGCTCAGACCTAATTAGAGGAATGTGCACTTGGTATGAAACAAGAGATGCAGGACTCTAAATATGATCCATGTGTACACTTCTTTTTGCTACGATGACTAATATGTTGAGTGGCGATCATGGGAGAAAGTATTTGGCACAATTATTTTCTGCAAGCTTTCCAAGCCCTTTCTGTGCACTTTATATAGCATATCAGCATGCTTTTCACTTAACTTCAATGGTTTGATAAAGCTTGTTAAATATAAACTTGGCTTCTTTTTCTTGGAGAATTTTATAAGCTCCGAGTGAGCCAATACATCAACAGTACTATATTCTCAAAGTTCATGAGCTAAGTTCTTCATAGAGGCATGAATGTGGGGGGGAACATTTAATAACCACATAAGACTATGCAGATACATTAAAAAGCTTTAGCTTTAGCTTTTTAATCCTTCGGGAAAACAGTAGGACTTTTTTTTCATTTACTTGCTAATTGCTGAGTTTGGGAGTATAAGAGTTGGTGTGTACGTATGTCATGTTATTTGTAATTACAGAATAATCACTGTTTTGGTGTACAAAACCAAAACAAAACACAGAGTGCAGCTTCATGTTATTAGTAATTGTTATTACTATTAATAATACAGTGTTCTGCCTTACAACAAACACTGTGTTCTTATGCAATTCCATTCCACACAATAATCATGACCAAGCTTCCCATTTGTTAAAAATAACAACAACAGAAAAGGACAAAGATTTTTTGACTGAACAGTTATGATTGCAAGTTGTTAAATTCCACTTCCAAAAAAACCCCTCAAGTGATGAGATCTTCACTCAGAACTAGTAGAAAATAGCTAAAACAAAGGATAGTCCACAGGTCAGTCAGACTTCATAAACAAGAATACATCCTGTTTTCCTCCAGGGAAGACTTTGATATATACTGGGCTAAAAAGGGGCAACAGAGAGGAACACTTCACCCTTTTATCTGGATACCCACAGAGCCCAGGATATGTTGCCTAAAACTCCGCAAATTCCAATTCTGCAGTGAGAATTATTTTAGGAAGGGCCTTCATGGACTGTCCCACCCTCTATAGTACCATTTGCGTAAGAGGGGAGAGATGGTGCTAGCGTGCGACCACTCTAAAGTCCATTCTTGCATTTCTCAGGCGGTTACAAGGCTCATTAACTTTGACCAAACATCTTATTTGTTTGATCTTGTTTGATCAAACATCTTATTATGTATCTTTCCAGAAGATTTTCTGAAAAGTAACCTGCCTGCTTTTCTATGAGCAGCTATTCAGGAGGTGCAGAGTGACAACTGAGTTTCAAGGAAACACAGCTAAAATAAGTAATCTACAGAAGCTTACATATCAGATCTGGGGATAAAACTAGCTGGAAGATTGATGGAGGGTGTGATTTGTAAGACTCCTAGATCTTATGATTTAGCTCCAGAGTACAAACAGGAACAAAATGCCTATGTTAAATGCTTAAATATTAAGACAAATACATTTTAATAGGTGCTGAAACAGTGAAGAAAAATGAAACGCTATTGTAAAATGATGCTACTCTAATAATATCAAGGAATAATGAAAACCACATTCTTTGCTTTTAGCATTTCCCTTTTTTCAACAACTTCAAGGATTATATAACTGCATTTACTCCACTAAGGACTTTTCTGTCATTGAAAGGGGGAGCAGAAAGAATCAAGTTTTAATCCAATCTTTAAATTTTTTTAATAGCTGTTATAAGTCTCCTAATTCCAATCTTTTCAGCTCCACTAAGGGCTAAGAAGGAAAATTGCTGAACTACCTTTTAATACAGGGAAGGGTTTTTGTTCTTGCTCTGCTAACATCTAGTATTATGCTTTGTCTTTAAGTTTATGCTTTTAATGCTTATCACCCAGATCCTGATGGTAGCAGAAATTCATAGTCTTATTGAGAAGTACATTCTATTTGTTAGAGACTTCATCCGAGTAACCAGAAAAGATTCCTCTGTACTTCGCTGTAGTTTGTAACAGTCCTGAAATAGTTAAATATTAAGCCATCGCTGCATTCCTCCCTCATTGCCATTCCCCCCATATCCATATCAGGAGAAGATTATCCTTGGTGCCAGATTCCACTGTCTGCATCTGACTAAGTGGTTCAAAGGCCAAGTGTAGGAATTCCATTTTAAAAAATACCCTTTTTTTGTTCTCTGAAAAAGCAGCTCCTCAAAGTCACTGCAGGCATTTTTAGAAAAGGGGTAAAGCATCTAAAGAAACACAACAACCCAACACCTTTCAAAAATTGCAAAGGTATTTAAATAACATTATCAGCATTATTATCATTTGTGCTCTGTCACCACTGAACAGGCCAATTTCACCGGTCCCCAGTTGATTTGAAGCTGAGCAACACATTCAAGAGTGTTCTGAAGTGAAAGCTTAGGACAAGTTTACTCAGCATGTGGGACGGCAGGTCAAATAACACAAAGGGAGAAAATAGGGAGCAACGAGTTGCCAAGGGTAAGCTCAGGAAAAGGTTAAGTAACGAAAAATCAAAATTTGAGATATTCTTGCAGAAAACAAGTATGCTTGCCCAGGCATGTTTCCTCTCCTGATCCGGACCAATCCTAGACTACCAGTACGTTTGCATGATTTGGTCCAGTGCACTAGGACATCTATCAGTGTACAGCAGACCACTTACGCCTTTGCCATGGACTCCTAACAGAAGTACCACCTATTCGGATGGCTAAGCAAAGCAGCATTTACTGTCATGCTGCTTTGTCAAAGTCTGGCTAAGGCTTCAGAGCCTGAGGAGGAAAAAAAGGAAGGAAAAGATCCATGCATCACAAAATAACCTAGTTTAAAAACACAGCTTTAAATATTGAGGTCTTCAGCAGATGCTAAGGGCTGGAAGATCAGAATTGCCAGTGGTTGCTGGCTACAGTGCCCTCTGTGCTGGGTTTTGCCCATCCTTGTGTGACAAAACACTACCTTTTTGTGACTTTGGGATACCACAGCCCTTGGCGACACACAAGGAAACAGCCATCCAAGAAGACACCATAACTCTTCTGAAGACTTTACAAAACTGAAGTTAAGTCCTACTTCATAATCTGAGTGGATCCTCCTCTGTTTTCTAAGACAAGTGTTATAAGATTACTGAATTGCTGCCTGCATTCTCCCATGGGAAACAAATAAAGAAGGCAAGAACGAGGCTTCCTCTTCTCTTTTCAGGCAGGCATATGGGGACCACAGTGCAAATTCATTTTTGAGCTTCTTTGCTGCCTCAACTGGAGAAGCAGACGACATGGGGAAATGAGCCTAAAGAGGCTCAGTATAAGCCAAATGAAATTAGCTCATATCCACAACCCAGGAATACTGCAAAGATATCTGATGTAGGTGAGATTAAAACAGCAAGTTTTACAGAAGCTGAAGGAATTAGCTGAAAAAGCCCTTTCCCTGAGGAAATACAGAGGCAAGTGAAAAATCCACAAACGTTTTTGGAGGGGGGAGGTTGGCACACCCACATGGCAGATAAGAAGCATGTCAGAGGTTAGCGAAATGTTACTAGTTATTTCAGTTTAAAATTCTGTATTGTCTTAACAACATGGTTGTTAACATTGTATTTGGCTGTGAGGAATGCTTTTCGAGAGGCCCTAGCTTACGCTCAGTGGAAGTGCTGCCATCCTGAGCCTGCGGGTGCCTCACGCAGAGCAGCTGCAGCCTAACAGAGTCAGGCACTGCTCTCCCACGGGCCCGGAGCAGGGGCAGGGCTGGCCTCCAGCACGCCAGCAGGAACCTGAAGCTTAATCCACCCGGCCAACGCCATCTGTAAGCTAACATGAAAGGCATTTGAGCTAATGCACTTTATCTTGCATTTGCTACTGGCCAAGAGCACACGCGCAGCCAGTTCTGCAGCCCAGCCCAGGAGCTCAGCACCTGGCAGTAACGCTCCCATGTTGCTGAACCCCAGTGTGACAACATTTGGGGATGACCGAGTATCTCAGTATTATCCTCAGAAGTGCAGGTCTCAGAGCAGGTGAGGACAAGCTGAGTCATACCCTGCACATCCCATTGTAGTAATGTCTGTGGCTGTAACTTTTCTACCTGCTTTTCTAGATGTCCCACGTGAGGAAATCTAACTTCTCCCCTTCCCCACAAACTCCTACAGTAGCAGGATTCACAAGGTAAAGTAACACCTTTCCTTGACAAGGTAGCACATTCTTCTGGAGCAGAACTGTTTTGCACTTGACTGTGGTTTTCAAATCCTAAACAAATGCTTTTGTGCACTCACTGAATAAATGCCTCTGGACAGAGAAAAGGTGGGAGGGGACACCAGTGACCACTACTACCTAGATGATACTTTCAAAGTAGTCATGAAGAAAGACAGAAAGAAGAGAGATGATACCAGCTTCGTTAAGGATTACACTACTAGCGCCATGCAAATTCCTACCATCTAGAGCACAGGTGGAGCGTCTGCCTTCAGTCACACAGTTATGTCACACACATATGTATATCAAGTATATCTTTAGCAGGGGATAGAAGAAGAAATAATATGGGATTAAAGACACATATCTACTGACTTGATCTGAGGAGGTATCTGTCCCTGTATTACCTGCCAAAGCCAGTAACAGTTGCTGGTGCTTGACCTGTTGGAATCCTGCTGTATTGTGCACTGAAGCCTTTAAAGTTATGTATGTATATCACAGACCTCAAAGGGTGGCAGCTGACCTAAACAGTTGATAAACACTTAGCAGAGATCAACTTTTCCTGTTTGTTGTATGTACCATAATGTAAGCTTACAGTCAGAAAACAAACACTTTCACTTTTCTGCTTTCCAAACCCCTATATCTGAAGCATACGTATTGAAAGCATTAGCTTCAAAATTGAGCCTCTAGGGACAATACAGAAAGACTAATAGTAAATAATAGGCTTTATACAGATGATTGTTATGACTTCATGAAAATAGCTGAAAACTATCCCTCTGCTTTAGAATTCTAGAGAACACTTGCTACACGAGACAGCCTGGGAAGCACAATGCTAGAATCTAGAATAATTTCCACAGATTTCTGTATTTTTAACTATTGGTTCCCATTATATTAACTTTTGGGAGTCTTTACTATATTTCTTTTTATAATTTTATATAAAAATGATTTTATATTTTAACTGAATATAGATCATTTAAAAAATAACCTTGAAAAAGCCAAAAGCACACACCTCAGAGTAGGATTTATCCTACTCAGGATTTCTACCAGGATTTATCTTCCCCAATTCTAAGTCAGCTTTTGTCTCCATTTTAAATTTATCAAACCGTCTACAACAGATAAAACGTCGACAGGGAAAACAAACAGTTTTTTACAAGGAACAAAATATTTCACTGTGTAATGACCTAAGAGAACACAGCCCAAGAAGTTACCACACAGATGCCAAAGCAACCGGAAAAAAACTCCCACGTTGCTTGTACACCTGCTCCGAGACAGCAAACTTTTCCTCCTACTACATTGCTTCAGCGGCTTTATTGTACATCAAGCTGAAGGAGAAGGGCTGATCCAGCACACCCTCCCGGTCTCTAAAATTAGCAGCAGAACTAAAGATGAAACTGGGTGTTGAGTATTTCTTGGCAGATACATGTAACTCTGCATGTGCCAGTAACGTCTTCTGTGGTATGCACTAAAGCTGGCGTAGAAATGGTGCTGTAGCTTTCAGAGCAGCTCTTAAAATGACATATGTTCGTGCTATGAGAATCTTTACTATCTTCAGCTTTTCAAGTATCCATTTTCATAGATGCAGACCATAAAATTAGCCTCTATGTTATTTTTATGCAATGTTGCCACTGCTTAATCATAAACATCCAAGACTATTTGATTTCACACAATAAGGCGACATAACAGTCTTTAAGTCATCAGACGTGGTCCCATTTCTTACCATTCTTAAATCTAAGGAAATATGCTGTCTAAGAGTGACTCTCAACTCCCTGAATTTGAAGCCATTAACTATTTATGAGTTATGTTGCATTTCAGTGTTTTTCAGTGAAATGTCTTTCACTCTCCAAAACTTTCTTCTGAAAGCGTAATTAGGTTAAGCACTTACCCAGGACGATATAATCACAAATAATTTCAGGAAGAAAAATTGAAATTTTTGGTTGAATTGATCCAGAACTTCCTCCCCACATTTTTGTTAGGTCATAAAATCAATTATTTGTGCAGCTTTACCATACGAACACTTTCATTTTCATGTCTTTGTTCTCACTGATAAAGTGTTCCAAAAAAACCAAGCAGTACAGCGCATGCTTTCACCTCACTGCATCTACAATTCTGATAAATGGAAGGATATGTAAAATGACTTACTGAACACATCTCCTCGAGGTTTCTGAGGATCTATCTGGATCCTGTTGTCATCTGTAATTCCTTGGGAAGATGTAGTTTCAATAGGAACATGTGAAGGCTCTTCAGTTGTTATCAGAGGAGTTGTTTGTGGTGGTAGTGTAGGTCTTAATGTTGTAGGTTGAGGTGCTGTTGGAGGTGGAGGCCTCGTCACTGGCTTCGTTACTGGCCTTGTTGTTACTGGCACATACCTAGTGGTTGGCTTTGGTATCAGTCGAGTTGTTGGCCTGGGTGTAGGATGAGTCACTGGCCCAGGTGTAGGTCGAGTTGTTGGCCTGGTCACTGGCTTTTCTGTAACAATAGCAGGTACATATGGTGGTCTGAGGGGTTGCCTTGTGCCTCCAACATCAGGAATCCTATTGGTTATACCACTGCCTCCCTTAGGGAGCGTGCTGTTGCCCTTGAATATATGATAGGGACCAGATGGTTCAATCATAACATTAGGAATAACTGCAAAGAGAATCAAAATGGGACCAAAATGGACATCTGAGTCTCTCGCTCCAGAAACATAACAATATATTTCATGATGACACAGAGAGGCTTTGCTGAAATCATTTCTCTTCTTCTGAATGTTTCCACTAATTAGAAACATACTTTAGCATCAGCACTGCTGAATTATCACATCCCTTTAGATAGTACTTCTCATTGCAGCAGTTTAGAGATGATTTAGAATGACTGAAGGCCAAGAGACTTTCATCCCCACCTCCTCCCAAGCATCAACTCTCTTTCAGAGGTGGTAAAACTTACCCAAAACCACTGTTAGTAAAAAAGCATGTACAGGAAGATGGGTGTTAAGCAGCCCTCTAAACTGGACAAGTTTGTATTCAGGGGTGGAGGCGAGTTTAGTAAGACTCCAATGTTACAACCATTTTGGTCATGGATGGCCAGATACCTTTGGCTTAAGAAAGTTATCTTTCAGACCTCTCCACTTCTAAACTTTTTTCCTTGTCAATAAGCACTAATCGTTTTACAGAGATTGAACCTAAGCCAATAGCCTTCATTTAGATCTCTACCTTTGCTAAACACCATGAAACTAAGTAAATGGCATTTTTTCAGCCTCCACAAAAAGGAGAATGTGAGCTGAGCACCACCTACACCACAGTGACAGTGCCTACAGTACCATCTCCCCCAATATTTCATAAAGGACGGACAACAAATTTTAACTTGGTTTTGCAAGGGGAGTTTCTGCAGACATGAAATGCAAGAACATCTGTTTTGTTATTTATAATTTTCTATTTGTTTAATAAGCCTTTTATATCTCACTGGATTTATATCTCACTGGGTCTTAAAAGCCCCAATAGGAACTCTAGTCACATATTTTGTGTACAAGTGTTTCAAGTATAACACACAGTTAAAATGAAGAACTACTGTTTGTTAAACAATTAATGGTTTGATGATAGCAGGTAAAGAGGTTTTCTCACTGGAGATCTTAAAAGCCCCCATAAGAATTCTAGTCACATATTTTGTGTGCAAGTGTTTCAAGTATAGCACACATTTAAAATGAAGAACTACTGTTTGTTAAATAATTAATTGTTTGATGATAGTAGGTAAAAAGGTTTTCTCTCTGACCACCTGTTTATTACTATCCTTTTGAATACCCTGCGGTTTTTACATTATGGTATATTAAAATATAAAATGCACCTTAGGACTATGTCCCAATAACACATGTGAAGTGCATCCACATATAATTGTAAGCACTCAGGTTGTGAGAGATCACCTTAGCCAGATCACATTACCATGACAGCTACAGCCAAAGGAAACAAGTCCACAATGGTACTGCTCTTTAAAGAGATCAGTGAGTCACCAAAGACCAGAACCCACGTATGAACACAGGGTCCTCGAAAAGATTCAGCAGATGTCATCGAGCTGCACAGTCCTGAGGGATGTCAAATGTGGGGGAGCTCAAACGGCTTATTCTGTACCAAGGGGGACGGCTGCTTCTCCCAAGAGAGATGCGAGGAAGGGAATTCTCCAACAGGGAATTCTTCCAGAAAAATCCTCCCTCTCGGCTCTGCTCACATCTGGGTAGCAGCGGGGAGTGGATGGGGTGAGCTGCTGAAATGGGCCAGTGGCAGAGTGTACATAATAACAGGGTATGAGTAATATGTACTGTTTGACCAGACCTACCCTGCTTACTCAGTTGTTCTCATCCTGAAGCAATCTCTAGAATGAAGCGGTGAACAGGGAGAGGTGAATTTCTTTCTAATTATGAGGTGGTCTCAGGGAAAGGTATTTTTACCAAGGCATGCTAAGACTCAGAAAACTCTGACTACATTCCCTGTCCTCTTATTAAGTATTAAAAATAGTTAAGAGAAACTGAGCCTGATAGGGCTGTATCTCAAAATTTACAACGTGGGACATGTTTACTTTCAGAATTCCTTTTTTAAAAAGAGCATTACATACGTATGCAGTTTGTTCCATTGTCTCTGTAGCCTTCTTTACACTTGCATTTGTAGGATCCTGGTGTATTGTAACATCGTGAAAAACTACCACACCAATGGTGGCCAAGGGAACATTCATCTATATCTGCAACAGAAAGTTACATTAAAAAAATCATTTACATCAAAGAAACTTGACTTTCTGCTTATCCCTGCAAAAACACAAACAGTAGTATGGTCATTAGGAAAATACTATTAATTTTGAAAAATTTAATAAAACTGAATTGCCAGTGGGAGTCACAAATCAATGTGGTGATACAAACATCAGGGTAAAAGGGACTATTGTGCAACTCTGGTATTGCTCAGCTTATATATACCTTAGCATCAGCTTTGATGATGTGCTGTGGGTAGACTGCAGTTGAGATCATGAAGATCACAATTTTAATAACCACTTCTTAAAGGTGACATGATAAGAAAAGAAAAACTGAGTGTAGGAATATGCATGTTCTTAATCACACAGGTATTAAACTGTTTTTTCATAAAATGCTTCCTCTATTACACATCTGTATAGATGTTTCTACACCAAGTAGAAAATGCTTCAAACATCTTATATGACATTTCCATGTTTGTTGTTAGTGATGCAAGCAAAAATCTCCAAATTCCAGTGCACTGCATAGAGATTTCTCTCCAAAAAATATACTTAAACAAACATAAAGCAATGCCCTCATTATCTCCACATGATCCTGTTTTCAGTGAAAGGATCATAACCAGTTGAGGCCCTGGGGAACTAAGACTGGGACCTGGGAACATCTTTGTTGAAGGGCATACACCAGCTGCATTCCAGTCTCATGTCCAGACAAAGACGGGTTATTTCCCATCCCCTGCCTTTTCCCAACCTGTCTTCAGGGGAAGGAAAGTTGGACAGCCTGGGTTGGAAGGAGCTAGGGTGGGCTCTAGCCACATTTTCTTATTTTGGATCTTGGGGCATGCTATGGAGCACACCTGATTACAGCTCAGACATAGCCTAAGCTCATACACTGTTCCAAACCTACAACTGCCTGTGCACAGTGAAACCTGTGGAGATAGAGGCTTTGGAAACGAATTCCTGGGGTCATCAGCTCTGCTCTCCCACTAGCTTCCACAGGGGAACCAGTTACAAGAATGGGGGCCAAATATATGCTTTCTTTTTCACAGTCTATTTCTATAATCCACTCTTTCCTAAAATACAGATGCAGTGCAACCTAAAACAACCTGCTTCAACATTTCAGCCATAATAAGCAAACATTCCTCTTTAAACCATTAATTTCAGTTTAGAATATGCAGCTCTATTATATACACATAAGAAATTAAGTTGTTATTACCATGGCATTGGTATTTGCCTCCGATGTACATTAGATCAAAGCCTTTATGACACCTGCAAATGTAGCTTCCAAAAGTATTGACGCAGTGCCTAAATCGTGGACAGATAACTCTCCCAGTAGCACATTCATCAATATCTGTGGAAACAAATGAACTGTATTATTCTTAATAGCAGTTAAAATACAATCTATACTATCGAAATTAAACTGGTTTCACATAATGAAAAACTAAAGAAGAATAGCCAAAGTATTTTTGATAAGGTCCTTTCAGCTACAAGCTGGTCAGCCAGCAGTAACACCTGAGCACTTCTTCTGGCTGTGCCATCTCAGTTCAGTTCTTGGTCACATGCCCAAATTTTTATGGCTCCTGTGCCAGAAGCCTTTACAAATACTGCGAGTGACAAGAGATGCACTGGCATAATGAGCATTGCTACTGAATTTGGAATGCTTGCTCTATGCTCTTGCCATCCTGGTACCCTTCCCCTTGGAGAGGAGACATTCTCTAATTCCCTACAGAATGCATGACAGCTTCTTCAAGGCCTCAAAACACTCATCCTTAAAACTGTAATGGCATTTGTCTAAGAAAAACTATTTCATGTTATTTGTATAACTTTCTTTTGTCCCACTAAGCCCTGCCTGGTTATAAAGACAGCACCTGGATTTACAGACAAGGAATGATAATAAAAACTACCACAGTAATTCTTTTTCTGAAACAAGCCTGAAATATTGTTCCTGTAGCATAGGTCATATGTGCATATTCAAAGTACATCACCCTGCAGTAGGAAGTGGCTTGGTTTTTTAAAATCTCAGGTGTCCCTAATCCATGACCTGCTCATTGAGCCTATCAGGAAATCTCTGTTCAGGACTTGCTCTGAACAAAGAGAGTTCAAGCTAATGCCAGGGGTGCAGTATTTCTGGGTCTCCTACCAGTTAGTTACCACAAGCCAAATGGTTTTTGAGTACGTGCTCCTTGCAGTCTCTTACCCTGCAGTGCCTGTGCTTTAGCTGACCCCTCTTTCACAGAGAGGTTGGTTACCTAAGTGACCTTAAACTATCTCTGAGGTTCTGAGATACATGGCTTCCATTTGCCCTGCCAGGGGCTCCCAGCAGGACCTGAAGCAGTGCTTCAGCAAGTGACATACAGGCAAGGATGGAGGAGTGGGATGACACGGATGATGCTCAGTGAATGTCTGATGCCCCTCACCTCCCAGAAGATGCTGTTCTTCATGCTGACCTACAAGCCAGGCAGAGGCCCAGGGAGCAGCCAAGGCTCACCCAGCGCTGCTTTCACTGTCTGGGAAACTCTCAGATGAGGTCAGGCTGATACACAAGAGCTGGCTGTGCTACCACCCACTTTGTAGCCCTTGGAAACTGAGCTGAAGCCTGCTGAGTGCTTGAACCCTAATTCTTCACTGAGGCAAAGGCCTGCCATGCGCAGCTGCCTCTGATGCACGCCGCTCCTGACATTTGTTGCTTATCTACAGAGCACAGTTCAAGCCTTTGCTCTGCAGCTCTATCAGGAAAGCAAGATTTTGCTCTCCACGCAATTCTTTTCCCAAAAGGAGCACTTCAGCTGCAGGTGTCAAAAGTACAAAACAAAGCCGAGTGATTGATGTCCTCCTGGCTTGTGAAAGAGGCCTGAACAAGGCAGAGAGAAGCCTGAGTCTCTTGCACAGCACAAGAAAAATGTTACTGCAAAACTGCTGGTTAGTTAGGGCAGCTACCTAAGGCAGGGGAGATGTAGCTTCAAATTCTCCAAGCTGTGTTTCCCACAGCCAAAAGAAGTGACCTAAAGCCATGAATCACTGGCTAGATGGGCTGTCCCAGTAGCTCCTGCTGGCACTGTCCCACTCTGCGTGAAGAATTACTGAGGACAGCAAGGATTCAACCCCTGTGCTCCCTCCCACACTCCTGGCCCATCAGACTGCTCTGACATAGCAGCTCTCCTTTACTCTCAGTCGGGAGCACTCCTGCGATGCCGCCGTAAAGGCCTGAACGAGAAAGAAAATGAGGCCAATACTGAGCACCTCTCCACATGCCTGAATCTCCCTATAAATCTGCCTCTTGGTTTGAATCTGTTACTAAAGTTTTAGGCTTTGAGTACATTATTCAGTTCTATAAATTCTACTGGGTTCCTTACTGTTATTTAATTTACAAGCCACAATTTTCTGCCCTTATTAAAATATTATTTCAAGGCTGCAAATTTCAGACTCTTGGTTACTATGAGTTAGTTGGGGTTCTTTGTTGTTGTTTTTATCTTTAAACCACAACTTCAAAAAGCAATTCAGTAAGAAAAAGATTAGCCACTGAATATACCTCATCATGGCATGGATTATATTCTTTAAAACCTTATGTAGCTTGTCCTGCCTTTCCCTCTCTATATATTCATGTTTTTGCAAATTCCCATAAGGCAAGAGGTATGTTAGATGATGAGAGCACTGTAGTGGTATTGTTTAATTTTCTAGGCAGTTTTACATCCTAAAGATACAGGACTGAACTGCTAATCAATACACTGTTGAAAACTGACACAAAAATAACGGAAAAAAGTAACAATCTACTGCTCGCATTTAATACCAGAGGTGGGTGGATGCTCATTACTAGTGAGAAAAACATGTTTCAATCATTAGCTAGAAGCTGGTATGCAAGTCCTTACGATTAGTTTCCTGCAGTTCTCAAACAGTACAGTGACTGTGGCTTCTTTCAAGTCCATGGACCCATGCCAATTCACACCTGGGCCCAACTGGTGTAAGGCTGTTTCCCTTTCCTGCTGCAACATGCTGTGGCTCATACCTGTTTCCTATGAAAACCAGGGCATGAAGGGGTGATTTGTACTCTGATCTCAGCCTGGTCTGCCACAGAGGTGCATGCCCAGACCTAGCACCAGGGAGCTGCTCCAAAGGCACGTAATACAGACAGCACCTAATGCGTGGCATGGTCAGTGTTCAACAGAGAAGCAGAATTACGAAGTCTTGCTTCTCTCCTGCTCTGAGTACAACCACATTGCCAACTCAAGCACTAAACAACTATGAGATTGATTTAAAAATAGTATGATTTTTAAGTTTACAAGGTCCTATTTTCAAGTTTCTATTCACAACCAAAACAACTAGAAAGAATTTATTTTACAGTGAAAATAATTATTTTCAGTCCTCAAATAATTTCAGACCTTCTGAAGCTGAAATACGTATACTGCTAATTTCATTAAATGAAAATCCCAATCCAAAAAGCTGGCAACACTGATTGATTTATTGATTTAAGAGTCATTAATCAATTAATTAGTCAATTAATCCCTATTTTCACTGAATACTTTGCTGAATTCTTTTTCAATTCGTTGTTATTTAGTTTATATGATTTACCTTCGTAGCCAAATTGTTTGGTGGCTCTATACCAATTATCTGGAAGGAACGTTTTAACAAGAGAATGATCAGCATGGGTTAAACTAAGAATAGAATAATGCCTAGAAGAATTTCCACCTGTGCTAAAAATAAGCATTACATTCCCAGCTGTCTTTCAAACTCTCCTCAAACAAGGATTTCATGAGCTGCAGCCAATGCACACTTCAGGTTTTTTTACCATCATCTGCACTTCTATTTGTACTGCAGCAATATCCAGACTCTCGCTGGAGCTGACAATCTCCCCAACAGCGATGGGTTTGTACACATGTGAGGAAAAGGCACAGTCCTAGCCCCGAATAGCTTCAATTCTTGGAGGTATTTACTGGTTTTAGTACAACTCAAACTTCATAGAGAAATAACACAAAAAGGGTGCATGTCACAATCACTTCCTACCAAAAAAGGGGAGCAGATCATGTTATGACCCATGAAGGACAGACATCTCTTGCTGTGACTACTTTCTCTGTATTGTACAAGGCTGCTCTGAAATTTTTGTGGAAAATTTTAAAAATAGGTTATGAGATCAATCTGAATGATGCACACCCAACTGAAATGCGGGTACACAGTTCTTCACCCTTCTGGGAAAAAAGTGGTATTTCGAAAATTACACTGAAGAACTGAAAGTGCTTCATATAACTGGTTTGAGTGTTAGTCTTTGGCATTAAAAACGCACTTTGTTTATTTCAAAGTATGAAGTTTGCCTGAATATAAAAATGCACACTAGGAGAATCTTACAATTATTTTTCTAGCAAATTTCTGTACTTGGTATAACTTCCTTGAATTTGTACTTAAAATCACTCATCTCACTATGGCATGGCACAAGTCTCTTCCAAAGATCTCTGTCTGCCATAATGTACACAGCATGATTAATCACAATTCAATCCCTTCAGCATGTGACAATGGTGGGGTTTTTTTCTCCTGTTCTACCCCTTCTTTTGCATAGACAGACATGCCAATCATGCACTTCAGAAAGCCTCCAACTTAATGCTCAGCCTGCTCCTCACATCGGAAGATCTAGAATCTGTCCCCTGCTCTGCCAACAAATTCTTGGTCAGCATGGGTCAGCCACTTGGAGAACCATCTCACCTGTAGACAGCCATGATACCCAAATGGATAATTAGGGCATCCACATTCTCCTACATTCTTTCACTGCAAGCATTGTTACTGGTTATGGAACTATAGCGCTGCATAGGATATAAATAATAAAATCACTGGAGCATCATATCCACTCAGGATGCATAGTTAATGACTAATGAAATCACACGTCACACTGTTCTTCAGACCACAGTAGACTGTGGCACAATACAGTCTGATTAACCATAAGCACCTTTTCCACATTCACGAACGTGGGAACAAAACATTCCACTTTTACACAGTCTGAATTCCTGAGTTTATTTTAACCTGGAGTTTTCACATTATGGAAGAAAGACAGTAGCTTCAATCCCATTAATATTGGGAGCGTGCACAGACCTTCACCTTGTCCCAGTATAATCTCAATAATTTGCACAAACTATCCCTCTGCTCCCTGAGCCTAGGCACTACCTTGTTGAGTAAGAGGGAGAGCTGACCTCCCCCATTCTTTTTTTTATGCAGGCAGGTATTTTGGAGTCTCTGTTAGCAATAGTTTAAAATGACCCAGTAACAGGATTGGTAAGGGCCAAGGGCTTAGATGCCAAGCAGCCTGTGCAAGTTTTAAGCAGTCAATGAAACTTGCAGGACTGGAGGAAAACACTGGCGATCTCTGACACATACCACCTGAGAGCACCTGAGCAACATGCCTATCCCAACTCTCATCAGTAACATCTTTAAACTGCATGTATGATGCATTCTAAATACATCTGATAAACTCTCTTGAACTGGGTTCAGTGTAAGGATAAAAACATTCTGGAGAACAAAAATTAAATCTACATTTGATCACGTACCTATGCAAGTCCTTCCATCAGGCCCTAGCTGCAGTCCTGGAGAAGGACAGCGGCAGCGTACTTCCCCTTTCAGTATATCACAGCCATATTGACAGTTTGCCATCGAGCAAGAAAGGGCATCTAGGGAAAAATAATTGAACATATTTAGATAAGGACTCTGATCAGTACCAGAAAATGACTAAAAACTTGGGAGAATTAAGATGTCATATAATTATGATAGAAGTCGAAAAATGCTTGTTGAATTTGACAGGTATCCATTCAGGCTTTAAAGACCAAATGCATATGTAATAAATTTTTTCTTTCCACAAATTGCATCTCTAAGGAAAACAAAACAAAAAAAAAAGAAAACCACGACAATTGTAGCAAGTTGTGTCATGGAATGCAGCCTCCATGAGGAACAAAGCCCAGTACGTACCATAAACCCTCCTGGACAGTACTGCCATTTTAAAATAGGAGCATCTCTAATTAAAGGTAATTTCTTTCCCCTTCTCTCTGTCCAGACACTCAGAATATCCACTTTTATGGGAGCAAGTAGGAACCTGATCTCCAGAGAGATGACAATACAATTTTATACCAGTCAAACAACCAACATCTGCAGCTTTAATGATTTCACATTCATAAGGACATAATACAGCAGAACTGCAGGTGTCTTGCTGCAATGAAAACTGCAAGCACTTGTCCTTGAAGGCCAATTAACAGTGATTTACAGCACTGAAGAATGCTTCTGGGGAAACTTGTAATAAAACTAATAAAATCAAAATATTTGCTCATTTTGTTCAGCCTAATTTCATTAGAAAAAAGCTCATCTTGTGCAACTGCCTAATTTCCAGCACGATTAATCTTTTACTTTGGGACTCATCTTCATTTCATCCAAGTTTCCCAGGGAAACCCAAGCAGGGATCTTGAGGAGTTTGAAAAAAGAAAGCAACAAGCCTTGCCGTACTCGAGCACATTCCATCTGGCATAAGCATGTAGCCGTTCAGACAGTAGCACTTGTAGCTGCCATAGGTATTCATACACCGGTGTTTGCACGGCCGTGGCTTTAGTCCACACTCATTTAGATCTGAAATGAAGGGTACAAGGGAAGGGGGTGGGAAAAGAAAACATACAAAGTATGCATGAAAAAACAACTAGTTTGAGTTCCTGGAGAAAGAAGAAAAAATATGGCAGTTAGCTTTTTATACGCAGTCCAGCTCATAGCAAGTGTCCAGAACATCCTGCATGAAGCACTGGTCACTGCTCCTGCCAAGTGGCATATTTTCTTCTCTTTCACAGATAATCTTTCAGAAATGATAGTATTAGCATTAGACTAAGTGCGAACAGAAGTTTCATTAGGGAATGCACAAGCTCAGGCTGCCCACATCTCACTGCTATTTACGTTGATGCCATGTCTAGGACCAGCCAGAACTCTGGAGGAGGAGGAGGGAGAAAGCAAATGTCACTGCTGCAGTCACTATCAGTGATTCTGATAAGCGATGCAGTGATTCACTATCATGCTTCAAAATTAGTTGCAGGGGAAGGTAGGAAAGCTGATGCTAACTTACTTTAAACAATATCACAGGGAAAATTTATTCCTTACCACTTAGAAAACACAAAAAAAAAAAAAGTATCTGACATCAGTGATATTTGTCAAGGGCTATCCACGAAGGCTAGTATTTCAGATTTACAATTTAATACAGAATTCATGATTTAAACTGAAAATATTCAGCCTACCATTTTCATATTAGTGCACAAGGCTTCGAACAAGAAGTAAAGATTGAGTGAGGATTTCCTTCAGAATTCTCTTCCAAGAATACGTGTTGGTTTTATCTGGGTAAACCAGAATAATTTGTCACTTAGTTATTTATGTACTGACGAGTAAAGATGACAACAAAGGTGAAAATAATAAATCTATTCACAAATCCAGCCAGCAAGTACTTAAAACAACTGAGTTACCGACCCTCATCTCTAATATTGCACAATGTCATCTAAAGGTCTGTTACAGTAAGAGAGTCACTGTTATTTCCAGGAACTTTTCCAAGAGCTTTCCCACTATTAAGCACTTTCTCACCAAGTGTCACTCCCTAACCCATGTAGCAGAAAAGTAAGCCTTGGGGCTCCTGCCGTGTGCTAGACACACAAACACTTTATAAAATGCCAGCTGAGAAGGCGACACATGCTTTCTATGGACTAGATGTGAAGGCTTAGAGGTAAGATGTTAAAACAGAAAGACAAATATACCTCTGGTTAGAATTAAGTCAGTAATTCATTGATCGCTTTATGGACTACAAGTAGCAACCTTAACAAGGTTTATGTTGTAAATGGAGTGAGAGAAAGTTGTGTTCACTGTGGAGATGAAGTCAGAGAAAACATTCCTTCTAGACAGCTACACCTGGAATTCTTCAAATTCCTAGTATTTGGATTTCAAATTCATCTTAAAACATTGTAATCAGTTAGTTTTGGAGGGCAACATTCTTCATCTTATTTTTTTCAGGCCAAAGCAAATAAATGGCATTCTAAAATTGAGAAGTGTTTTCCCTTTCATTATGACTGATAAAACACAGAGGAATCAAGAGAAAAACAAATGTATCGGACTACAAGTCACTGATGCAATCCAAAACCAGCCACAAGGATTTTGCCAGTGCCTGTAATGAGCACTCTGTTATGTCACCGCTGTTCCTGAGAGCTCCTAACAATGTTTATGTGTATCATAACATTTATTATCTTCTGACCTACTTTGTTTTCATCTTCGTGGGGTCAAGGACAGGTGAGCATCATGCAGACAGGTATTTGCACCTCCCCCTAACTGATGGATATGACCTTTTTTTACTTCATTTTCCAATGCCTCGGGAAGAGCAGCAGGTTTAGGCATAAGACTACTTCTGGCTCCTCTCTGCTGTGAGAGAGTAGTGGTAAGGGACATGATTTTCCCTTTCTTCCTGCAGAAGGCTGAACAAGAGGTTTCTAGGAAACCTGAAGGGAAACATTTGTTCCTAGAGTGGTGAGGAAGACCAGGTGAGTGTAGGCAGGACTTCAGTGAAGAAAAGTTGCCAAAATAAGGGCTGGACCTGTGCCTGACAAACAAGGTGTTGTGGTTTAACGCCAGTCGGCAACTAAGCACCACACAGCTGCTCGCTCACCCTCCCCCCTGCTGGATGGGGGAGAGAATCGGGGGGGGGGGGGGAAGTAAAACCTGCGGGTTGAGATAAAGACAGTTTAATAGGACAGCAAAGGAAGAGAAAATAATAATAATAATGATAAAAGAATATACGAAACAAGTGATGCACAACACAATTGCTCACTACCCACCCACCGACACCCAACCAGTCCCCGAGCAGCGATCGCTGCTCCCCAGCCAACTCCTCCCAGCTTGTGTACTGAGCATGACATCATATGGTATGGAATAGCCCTTTGGTCAGTTTGGGTCAGCTGTCCTGGCTGTGCCCCCTCCCAGCTTCTCGCTGGCAGGGCATGAGAAGCTGAAAAGTCCTTGACTAGTGTAAGCACTACTTAACAACAACTAAAACATCAGTGTGTTATCAACATTATTCTCATACTAAATCCAAAACACAGCACTATGCCAGCTACTAGGAAGAAAATTAACTCTAACCCAGCTGAAACCAGGACACAAGGAGTGATGACCACCTCTACGGTCTTCCCGCAGCTCATGTGTTGCAGAAAGAGCATCTCTCTTCAATTCTCACTCTTTGGGTGTTTGAAAACATTTCTGGAGTTGCTAGGAGAACATAATTCTCCCAGCAGGCACCAATGCCACAATCACAAGAGTGTACCTGCTGGGTTTGAGAGAAACAGCTGTAGACGAGATGTACATTTTCTACCGTGAAAGTGGGATCTTCAGCTAAAAGTTGTAACTATTGATAGAGTACGTGCATAGGTCAAACGGAAAAGCAGCAGATGATTGTGCTAGAGGGGAAGGGCAAGTTTTCATTGTGAAAAACTTTGCGTAAAAAAACATTTACATAAAAATGCTCAATTATAAACAGGTGAAAGCTCGCCTTTTGGGACAGCACGAAAAGCTGCTTTTTTTCTTTCTCCTGTAAAACTTACTACAATTAGGCAGCTCCTGACAAACATTATAGCTGCATTAACATATTTATTACACATGCAACATGTCTGTTAAAAAAGTCATTGTTAAATTCAAAAACTGTTAGAGTTTGACTTCAATTCATAAAAGTGTCCCCACAGAGTCCACACTATTGACTATTCTGAGATTCTTGGACAACAATCATTTTGAAGGAAGAGAAAGAAAAGTTCCAAAATAACTGTATTCTTCCTCTTTTGTACAAAAAGCATCACTTTACAAAATAAATGCATAACAGACCTAAGTATAAAATACTTAACTAGAAGTAGGGACAGAATGAGTAAAGGTAATGCTGAAACTAAGCTGACAGGATTTTAACAGTGCCTGTGTTAACTTCTAGTGCTTACAGCCCACTGCACTTCAGCTCCTAAGTTCAGATACTCCTGAAGACTCTACCCTTAAGAACCATCTCACACTTATTTCCAGAGCTACAACCACAGATCCAAAGTTGAAAACGATAAGAATTTACAACTGTTCTCAGTTTACCATCTTGCATAAAGCATAGATTACATTATGAGCCTTAAATAATTTGATCTTTCTATAGGACTCTGAATACTATACCACCATCTAGTACAAAATATTCTTAGTACAGCAATGAAAGCTCTGGTATTGACAAATAGACAGCTATTAGTAACATACTCTGAGAATAACCTGATCTTAAAAAGTAGGTGCAATCAACTGTATTAGGATATCACATCACATGCTGTTTGTGGAATTTTGACTAAATTATTTCTATTGTCTTCATTCTATTTCTGCCTGTGAACAAATGCTGTCAACATCAGCTTTTGATTCACATCTTAAAAAACATGCTGAAAATAAAATGCCTGTGCCTTGAAAAAGTTCAAATTTTTTAACCTTGGCTGACATAACAGAAAGCTAAGGTCATAAGGCAGCAGAAATAGGCTGTTAGCACAACTCCACTTAAACCTAAACCTCATGTGTTATGGGTTTTCACTTTTGCCTTTGAAATTAGCTAGTGAGAGAAAGATGTTTTTAACCTTATGGAGTCAGAATGAATGCTACTGTTTAGGAAAACAAGTACTGGCAGTGCTGTGGCTGCTTAGGAGAGAAGCCAGCCTGCAAATAGGTCAGGCGTGTCAGAGCATACTGCTCAGTCCATCTTATTTTCCCCAAAATGCAGCTTTTTCTTCTTTTCACCAGCGCAGACAGGCGCATACTCGGAAACTGCACAACAAGTCCTACTCAGTTTCCTAGGAGGCACATTGTACGATTACTGGCAGGTCCTACTGCGTCTGCATAAAGGCCTGTATGAATATGCTGACAGCTCTCTTGATCCACCTCCATGCACCCATCATCTGTAACAGCGTGCTTCCTCTAGGAAGAGTCCGGATGTACTGCACATGGACTGGGGGAGCGCTGAAACATTCCTGCTATTTATATACTCTATCTGTTTCTGTGTTTCTTGTTCCTTAAGTAAGGTCTATTTTTCCAAGATCAGGTTCAGACTAATGTCAGCAGTCAAAAAAATCAGCCACAACAACATACCTCTTGAACAAATGCTGGTTACTTATCTATTGTGTATTTCAAGCAACACCTATAAAGGCATCTCAGTATAAATGCCTATGCATCAAAAGAGAAAATAAGAAAACAGCAGAAGTTTCATCTAAAAAATTTTAAAGCTAAAATGTTTAAACTTAAAGGGTAATAAAAATAACACTTTTATATGGTTTTCTTTTTAATAAAATACCATAATTTCTTTTAGTCACTTATACTCTCACACTGGAATTTAAAATGTAAAGCCCACCACTATCAAAAAGTTTAACAAATCCCTTTAATTTCTTTACCTTTTCTGCCTATTAGCTAACTTGGATCAGACAACACAGAGGTCAAATATTCAAATTTCAAACTTCGAAAATAGAAAACCAGGGACTAGAAACCAAGTAAAAAAGTAAACTGTTATCACCATACTATAAAGAGTAGATCAGCCTTCATTTCCAGCAACTATCATCACACTACCATTTCAAACTTATGAGAGGAGATCTGTATCACCCTAAGAGATTTTTGTTCACATCCCTTAGTCTGATTAATCAATGGCTGCCAAATGCAAACCCTCATTTTCTTCATCTTCTAGCCTTACGTAAATCACAGTTTTGTCTTTGTCTAACCTGATAACCGATTTCCATTGTTCTCACTTTACAAAGGAACTCAGAAGCAAATAAAAAGTGCAGGCCCTGAAAGAAGAGCAGAGGAAAGAAACACAAGCAAGTTACAACCATGAGTATGGTGGAGAGTCAAGCCTTTTCAGAATACAGGCACACAGCATCAAGGAAATACAATCAGTTATTTGCTCTGCATGCTACTGACACTGCAGGTTCAGCTTTTGCATCACAGCCATCGGCCTATTAGCCTCCAACCCCTTTGCAAGAAATTGTATTACTGTTTCAAGCCGTGCAGGTAGAAGGAGCACGCCACCTGAAATACCGGACCATCTCACCCCTTGATGCTATATTTCTTGCACGATGATCCAGTGGGTGGAATAGAAGTGCTTCACTGCTCTGACCAGGTGGACTTGTGTATAGCTGCTCATCTTCACAGAATGGCAAGAAGGCATAATAAAAATGAAATTACCAGATCTTTGTAATATGCATTACTTCATCATTAAAAAAACCGCCCATATATATATCTCTCCCTATCTATCAAGTGCTGACAAGAATTGCATTACAAAAAGAGAAAGTAGCAAACTTTGCATCACTTTCCTGGAACAAACAGGGTAAGAGGATAGTAAGTTACAGAAAATTGGCCTTACATTCTTTGCATAAAGACAACCACACGAAGTTAACCTGCACGTGCTTTAGATTGCTAGCAAAAATCACAAGTTTTCAACTATTCGTATTCGTCTGTGAACACAGATCTTATTGAAGAGCAGGTATCAATTTGACGAGCAAATTTTGAAAGAAGTATTAGTTCCGTTATTATCACTATAAATTAGAGAGCTGGCACAGTATTTTTTTTTTTTTTTTATTTTTTCAGCTTTTTTCTTAACTGGTTACAGCTGTAAACCTTGATCAAAAAGCTAGAAGGGAAACACTAAAGCCGCTCAGGAGATTCGAATGCTGTGGGGAGAGCACATGGTTAGCTCTTGTGCAAAGTCACTGCAATTTAATTGCTGATGATAGCAACATAATAAAAGAAGTACCAGCTAATCCTAACTTCTGAGCAACCTAAAGCAAGGTCTAGATTGCCACAGCAGCTGCAGTGCCACTGGAAAAGGACATCATCACACAATCAGGGTTCAACAGTTCTGCTGTAAGCTGGCTTCTTCTCTTGGATTGGTCCCTGGAATACGGTTTGATCCACGAGGCTCATGAACAGATGAGATGTAAAGCCTGTCTATCAGTGCTTGTACTCAAAGAATGCCTTTCACCAAGAACCTGAGCATACTTTACAGACCAGCACCATTCACACATCCTAGAAAGACTTCCACCTCTGCAGGGGAACTCCACCATTTCTTCTGCCAACACCATTATTTTCTGTTATTACTAACTACTATTCTAGAACAGAAATGAGAAAGATGGCCCACGGACCGAACAGGACAGATGCTATATCAAGGTATAATAACATAGGTCACACTTACCCTATGTGATTTAAATTTCCTCCCAGCAAAAGCAGACTCTGCATCCGCTGTGCGCTTTCAGGTCTCATCCTAACACGGAATCAGCACATGGGAAGAACGCATACCCTGACCCCAGGAACAGCTCAAGGGTCTCACCATATCACAGAACAGATATAGGCTGTAGTGACCTGAACTGGTGTACATTTGGGACACCACAGTCAGCAGGCATCTCGGAAACCTCATGCACATCTGCCATGGCAACTTTGCCACCAATACCATGAAAGAATATTTGATCAATACTGCCTAAAAGGCTTCCTTTAATCATTTATCACCAAATTTTTTTCCTTCCTTAGCATTTAGTGGAAAGTGAATAGTTTAGTTCAAGACTGCAGCCTCCAGCACTTTGCACAGCATTCTTTTGATACTGTTAAATTAGTCTATATAAAAACTATTACATATACATACAACAACTGTTAGTTCACTGCACTGTTTTCTAAAAAAGTTCCAGAGTGACCAAAACAGGTGTAGAATAATAAAATCGTTAAAAACCCATCCTTTAAAATGTCAGCCCAGAGTAAAGGGAAAAGGAGACAGGATAATTGAGAGATGACAGAATGAATGAAACTTAAAACAAAACTGAAAAATACAACATTCATTTCCACATCAGTTTGGGAAGGATTAGTAAATCTGAAAATAAATATGTATCTATTTTTAAAGAAAATAATTCACTCTAAAATCAACGTGTCAAAAGAAGGTTAGCAAACATCAGGGTATGTTTTTGAACAACAACATAGTTCTAAACATCACACTTTTCTACCGTACTTCCTCAGCACTCTCAGAAAACATATGAACTCTTTATGTAGGCTGAGACAACTGGAAAAGAGAAAGGTCTTACTGCGATATCTTTTAATGTGAACATTTCTTAGGCATCAAAATCAAATAAATCATGTATTACAATTCTGTTTTATACTCTATGATCTAAAGACCATTACATGTTTTGGAGATCGTTTTTGGGAATGAAACTGTATTGATGATTCAGTAAGAGAGCACTTCATGTTTCCAACTCTTAAGTACGTACTACAGTTTATTGCTACCTAGCTAGTTCAGGATTAGAAACACAAAAACGAGAATGCATGAATGAATTTTTGTTGAATTCAACAAGTATTACTTCACTATCCAAACTGGAAAATTGTAACTTTATGAAATAACAATCTTGACCATCAGATTTAAATAATTTGATTCAGATTCAGGAGAGCAGGTAAATACATAGTTTACATTAATCTCATTGATTTCATCTGCATGAAAGCAATTTGTCCCCAATATCAGAATAGCTACAGCAGTAACAGACCTGGTATATGAGTTCATTACCCTATAAACGCAGGCGACACACACAGCATTTGCAGGGAGAGGGGTCAACAATACTTCTGTTATTTCAAGAAGAAATTCTCTTTCTTGGACTTCACTTTCTTACCTTGGTTGCAGGTTTTTCCAGTGTATCCTGGGTGGCACTTACACTTGTTTGGCCCAACGCATTCACCATGTTTGCATCCTGGCTGGCATATAGCTGCAAATAGAGAAATACCCATTATTCTTCCACTCCAGTCACAGCTGACAGCGCTTTACTTTGAAACAAATGACAATGACCTAACAAATAGTACCATTTACGTTCCTCCCTTCAGCATCATTATATGCTTCAAATACCACTGTTCAAACATCAGGTGCACTTTCAAAAATAACCACCACCCCAATACACGTGGGAAGAGTGAGATACTTGTTAGTAGTCTATTTTTGTACAACACTACATTGTGCTGTTTCTGGGATATTAAACCCTTTTAATACCTAATCAGCAAGCAGGCACTGGGCCTTCACTTGCTCCCTCTATGCATGTATGTACTACGATTCCTGCCATTAAATTTGGTAAACCTGGAATATGCCCCAGCTATATAGAAAATATGTACACCAATGTCATAGGCGACATACAAACAAAGCCATAGTCACTGATAGGCAGTAGCACAGATCCCAGCATTCACTGTTTTCCTCTACGACTATAAGGCAACACTCTTTACCCCCTTATTAAGTAACGTTTTGTCCGAATTCCTCCCTTTCTGGTGTTTGGATTCTGGCATGGGAACTACTTTTTAGTTGTTTCGGGTTTTTTTTCCCTCTTTTGGAGGAAAAAAGGACTGGGTAAAAGCAAAAGCAGCACTGACTGTAATATGCTGCTTTATCACTGGACACATCCAAGTCACTTCTACTCAGAAGATTTCAAGCATTTATTGCCCAACCTGCTGTACAGATAGTCTCAGAATGTGAAGTTATGGTCTATTCTGCTTCCAGAGTCAAATTTGCCAGGTAATTTCTAATTCCCCAAATGAAGCATAAATACAGAACTCCAAGAAATAATAGTTAGGAAGCCATTTTTTGGTACCTCAATATAACGCAACTAAAATTCATAGAACAAACTTTTAAAACTTCAATAATAAAGCAAGCATTGCTTTTGAAGAAATATAAGAATTTACGCACAAATGTATTTCTACTGATGTAGGATTAGCTAACAGGAATATTTTCAGGGTGCAACAAATCCTGCATAACTCTGGAAACCATTTTACAGCTGAAAAGTTTAAACATTTCCCAGTCTTTTTCATTAGAAATGTCTTTCTAGTACTCAACATACTGTTTCAACCTACTGGAAAGCTATAGTATTTACTATGCTCTAAAATGTTGTTTATAATTATATGATAAAATACAGATGCAAAATTCTGGTGAGCTTACTGTTTAAACAAGATGGACACAAATTAGACAGAAATCAGAGGGTGGCATATCTTGAATACCCTGTAATCAGGATTTACTGTTTACCCTGGCTTTAAGTTCATTTTCTAAATTAACAGTATTGTTTGGAATTTTCAAAGTAACTAACTAGATCCAGCTGTAATATTAATTAATCTGACAACAGGCTGTATCATAAAACTGGATGTATTAAGGATGTAATTTAACAGAAATCTGTCAGAAGGCACTCAAAAATGTAGCTTGCATTCTAGCCAAGCTGTTCAACAGGGTTGAATTAAACAAAATTAAAACAGAAACAAGAGATTAGTTTTGGTTGTGGAAGAACTATGCCAATACATCTCTGATGTTCCAAAATGTTTTCTATAAGTTTCAAAGCATCCAGAATCCGCAATTCCCACAAATGCATCCACAGAAGCAACTGTTAGCAATAGGAGTTTGCTCCAGTTTTAGAACTGTATTTGCCCTTTGTTATCAGAGCATTTTTTTGTTTAAACATTATATATATATAGCCAGTGATATCTGCTGAGAACATAAAACCTGGTTTTAAATCTACAGCACTGCTCTTGATGGATCTTCCTAACACAATGGTGCAGTTCTCTTTCTGAAAACTGTCTTAAGGAATATCTTAAAAGGCAACAGAGAGGGATGTTTCTAGTTAATGTGAGTTTTTTTTTTTTTCCCCAATAAACACTGTTCAGAAACAAAGAAATGGGATTCAGAAACACCTCTCAAAGCATTAAGGAAAGGGGCTGCTTAGACTACTAAAAGGTGTTTCAAAAAGAATGCCCTTGAGAAATTGAAAGATTTGACTGAAGAGCAATTGATACATCATGAAAAACTTCTGGAACATTGTACTTGGAAACAGTTACTGCTTTTTTAATCACTATGGTCATAAACAGAAAAAAGATCTTCTTTGCTCCTTTAGACACTGAGACTCTTATCCTCCTGACATCATAGACCCAAGTCTAATTAGAGGTCATGGTGGAAAAACGAAGACCAACTTCATGACTTTGAAGTCACTGGGGAAAAAGAAAAAGATGTGATCTAAACTACAGTAAAGAAACAGAAATGACTATATATATGTTTTTGAAAGCTTCCATGAAATTTCAACTGCACTTTAGAGAAAATCTGTATTGTAGAGTGGGATACAGTGAGGTAATTATTACTCTTTAAAAAACACAAGGCACCATGGGATCAGCTTGGTGTGAAATGTTACAGTTCAGTAGCTGAACCTGTGGCAATTTCAGTTTAGCTGACTTTTTTAAAGTCTTGGTCCCTCCCTCAATTGCATAGATTGTAGATTAGAAGCAACTCAGAGAAAAAAAAGATCTCACACTTGAAGACAAAAACCTGTATAAAATTCAGTAATGAAATAAATGAGATTTTCATTTCATTTAGAAATGACATGAAATTAGAATTTAGAAATGAAAATGTTCCTCTAATTCAGAAGGTCAAATACGTTTGTATTAGGAATCAGATGTTTTGCTTAATTCTCTCAGTTAACCAAGTAGGTCAGACATCGTACTAGAACAAAAATTATGTATTAGCATTTGTTTAAAACAAATAATGTACAACTGTCTACAGATATGAAACATGTAACATAGGCCATGTTATTAAATCAAGCAATCAGATCTATGGGATCTTCAAGAGGTCATATAGTCCAATACACCTCAACAAACTTAGCTCAATGCTATGCAGTATTTAATGTCTTGTATCACATACAGGTGGGTAACTTCTGATCTAGTCTACCTCCTAGTCTCAAGACATAATTAAGAAATGCATTTAAATCACCTGACAGATATCTCTCTCTCCTGTTTTTAAAAGTCTCAGTTAAAGGAGATCTCAGCCCCTCAGCTGTCTACAGCTCAAGAATCTCTACTACCACAAGGGAAGTATTCTAATGATTAGCAAACCACTATCCATAAAGTCAAAGTCATCATAAAATCCTTTTTTTGCACATTAAACAGGTATTCGGAAACCTATGTTTGCTGCCAAACACTGTATTTGAAGACATCCTGTTTATTAGAGTACATTCTGTGCACTTTGGCTACTTAAGTATTACGCATCTTCTTTATACACAGCTGCTGAAATTCAACACAATGTTACAACTGAAGAATTTCTACACACAAGAGAAAAGAGCTTTGCAGGAAGCTTAGCAACATCTGTAGCTCAGCCACCACCACAGATACATCCCACAGCATTTCTTATATCCTCCCATTAACTTGAACGGGGCTTTGCACAGTGCTCAGGACTTAAGAAGCAGACGGCTTTCAGCCAAGGCTGCGCACCTGGCTGGGGTTCCACCAGCAACATCTATCTGCCCTTCCCACTGACCTCTACCAGAGTCACCAGGCCCAGAGAGGTGGGCCAGCTCAGGGTCTGCCAGCTGCAGCCTGCAAACACTTTTTCTTGCAAAATTCCAGATAGAATAGAATAGAACAGAATATTTCAGTTGCTCTGCTCACACACAGACACATGGAGTTTATCCATTTTTTAACACAATTAGACTCATAAGTAGTGGGGAAAAAAGTCTCCCAACTAATATTCTTTGCTTCTTGACAATTAAAAAATTCCCCCACAACCGACCACAACAACCAATAGACCATGATTTCCCTCCAAACACCTCACATTTACAATGACTGAAATAAGCCATGTCCATGGACTTCAGTCTGCTACGTAACACTCATTTCCCTACTAGGCAAGAAGGAAATGTAGACAGTGGAGAGTTACACCAGGCCAAGAAAGTCGCTCTCTTACACACTTAGGGAAATGAAGTCCAGAAGATAAGGGTCTGAAAAGGTTGCCAAAAAGAAGCAAAATCAAAAGTACACTTGTATAGACAAGTGCCACTAAACCCAAGATTGCTAATTTATTGTTGAATTGATATCAAAGACCTACCATTTCTCCATGGATTCCTCTCTGAAAGCATTTAAACTGGCATTCCCATCGGGTAGTAATGTGGACTGAGACAGACAGAAAGAAATCCTAAGCACAGCTATTTTCATCTTTAGTCAACTGCTGTTTATTTATCTAGGCCCTAGAATAAACTACAGCTAAACTTTCCATTTCATTTTGTTGCCCAATTCATTCAAGAGATATCAGCAAATAAACTCCGGTCTCATGATTATTCATTTCAGTTTGATCATTTTAAATTCTTTTTTTGGGCCAAATGTGAAGACTTGCTCTGTCTCAGCTCCCACCGACTTCAATGCAGTCAAGGAGGTACCCTAAAGCCTTTTATTTGGCCATAAATCTAACAAAGTACCTATTTTAAAGGTTGGCAAGAACTACCTTTTCCTCCAAAATAAGATGATAAATGCCACATTTTTAAGCCACATTTTAAACTTCAGGCCAAATTAAACTTCCTGTAAAAATAACACAAGGAACTGAAACATGAATGAGTGGTTTGGGTTTAGGGTTGGGGGTTCTTTTCAAGTGTGGGAGAGAGGGAGAAAGAATTTCTGGTGAAATGCATGTGCTGTTAGCACGTGTTATGCTTGTGTAAAAGCCAGAAGCCACCAATCTTCCCAGGCACTACTAGCTGCTGGTGGTGCCTGAGCATGACTCAATCATTCTGAATTATTATTTTTTAATTGTTGCATAAATACAATAAATGAAAAACACATTCAATCAATTCATTATGGGTCTATAATGTTGGGTTTTTTAAATTTCATCTGTATTTTCTCCCTGCACACAGTTCCCTTGGAATTGCTTTGGAAGTCCCTCTCAGGTTTTGCCAGCTGCTCTGCACTAAGCTGCCCACCTTTTGAGGGCATGGGTGACTACCACATGCTGCCCCCTCTATTCCTTCTCTTAGAAAAATCTTAAAAAGCGATTTTTAACATCAATGATTTATTTCTTGATTACCAAACACTGTTTGGTGGAGTCCTAACCAGACGGTTGCACTTCCTACCTGCCTAACTCCTCCTCTTGATTTGTGGCCAACAATGGAAATCCCTGAGCTTTCTTAGTGGAGTATCTCTACCAACTTCACTCTTTGGCTTTCCAACACTCCTAGCTACATCTTTCATCAAAACAGCCTTGTGTATAATTTTGTGTATAATTCTTACCTCCTTTTTCTCTGCTTTGCCTCTTAATTTCTGTTCCTTAATAGTTATTTCTTATTCCTTGCATTTTCTTTCTTACGTGATGCCCACAAGAGGGTTTCACTGACAGAAGTTGCCCTCAAAGCCTTTAATTGCTCTTTCTGCATCCCTCCACTCAAATCTGCCTCAAAATGCCAGACTGCAGATGTCCAAACTGTCACTGAACTTCTATTTTCACCTCTCAAGTCTAAAAAAATGCATAAGAATACCTGCAGCTGAAACAAACTATGCCAACCACCTGCCTGAATGGCCTTGCTTCTGTCCTCTCTTCCCAAGTAACATATAGCCCCTTATTTATTCTGACTCTAAATCCCAGCTCCTTAAAATTCAGTTTGCCCAAACACAGAAAGTAATTTGTGCATCAGCCCAGAGATGATAACATACTATTCAGCTTCACAAACCTTTATCGGATCCTCTTATACTGCTGAACGCAGAGCACACTTCCAATCTTAAGATTGCTACTTATGCTGCCCCTTATGTTGTTATAAAGTGCCAACTTTATAACAAGACTTGCATGTTGGGTGAAACAAGCTTTCCTCTATGCTTCTCCTTCACTTGAAACTGGCTCCCTTCTTCCTGTGGTGCTAACAGACCACAACCTCAAGTTCTATACTTCTCTTCCTCAGAGCCAGCTTCAGCTCACATCTGTCTCTTTCTATTTACCTTTTGCAGTTCTTCGCAAATTATGCAATTGCATAAACACACACTCAGGAAAATAAATCTGCCTTATTCACAATAATTTTGATCTAGGATCCCAAAGGTATGAGCTAATTTGTAAAATAAATCACTGCAGCTCTTTCAGAGTTACATATTTCTTTTTTGTTCAACTACACACAAATGCAGGAGAATGCATAAAGCTTAACCTACCACACAGTTACCAGTAGGTGGTAAAAACATGTCATACTCATAACTCAGATTACAGAATTACTTCTGAAAAAATAACTTTGCTTCCCAAATAAGTGTACTAGCAGCCACAACATATATCTCTGCAGAGCTTAATAAGCCTGACTAGGGCAACAGGGTATTAATTTTCAGATAATTTCATATGCAAAACATTCCTTACTCTATTTTTTGAAAGATAATAAATGTCCTTGACCAACTTCTGTAACTACAAACTGATAATATCATCAGATAAAATGGTAGTATCTAACGCCTGAATATTTTTTCACAAATTACTTGCACTTAGTTGTAGCATTCATGATAACAAATGTCGTCAAAATGCATGCTTAAGCTGCCGTCTAAAACATACAGTTCCATTAAGTAAGTGGCTCCTAATTTTTCATGCACAACTACTACATTTGCCTGGGTAAATCAGTTACTCAGTTTGCACATATGATTCTGGTAACAGCACATTAACATGACAAACTGCAACCAGTGGGGCTATTCATTGCAGTGAATTCTTTGCTTGCCTTTGACTGCTGCCAAATGTGTTTCTAAACTGCATACACAAATCCAGACCCTGGCTCATTAATGCCTTGCTATTCAGAACAGCACTTAAAAGCATGCATAACTTAAGCATGGGTAACACTGAAATCAATAGGATTTAATGAAGTCAGTGAAAGTTAATCTAATGCTTATGCACTTAAATACTCTTTTTAAAAATCAGTGAAAATTTGACCTAACACAATGCAAAATTAAAAAAGCAAGAAATATTTCAAGCTTTGTCAATCTTTTCATGTTTGCATTTCAAGTGGCTCATGATAATTGCTTAAAGAAGGGTGCTTTATCACCCCAAATGCCTGTTTGTTACCTGAATCTTTCTGTGTGTCTACTGAACTCCAGCAGGTAGAAGCAGGGTAGCGCGAGTGTCTCTATGTGTGGTGGTAGAAAACAAACTGGTCCCTATTGCTATTTTGTTTATTAGGATATAACATCCACTGGCTTCAGCAGAGTTACGTCTGTATCACAGTAACAAAGCTGAGTTTCACAGACAGATGAACAGCTGATTGCTTTTCTCCCCTTTCTAAAAACTGATACTCCCGCCACAGGGATAAGTAAACAAGACATATCAATTCCTAAACAGCAGCAGACTAGTTTACATTGGTACCCAGGGCTGTAGTGTTGATTTCGTTTTGCTCTAACACGCCAGGCTGTACGCTGCTGTAGAGCAGGGGCTGTAAAGTTCCCTTGTTGTGGGAATGACAACTTGTAGTGGAGGTGCAAAGCAGGCAACGGGGGGCAATAAGTGCTTCAGCCATCCCAGACTAACTTCCCACTGCACATGATTCTATACTGTGAAAGCAAATTAGGCCTCCTAAGTCTGACAGCTTGTAAATACGATGCTGGGAGTACAAACAATTTGCAGGAAGGAAAAAATATTGCCTGGGGCTTGAGGGTAAAACAAAGAAAAAGCAAAAGAGCGAAAAGGGAAAAGTGCAATAGTTTAGAAAATAAGTATCTCATCGGATAGGTGAGTGGGATAAAACAGCCCTGTTAATTTCCTTCCCCCCTCATCTTCCCCAAATCAAATGTTTAAAAAAGGAAGAAAATAAAAGAACATCTACATCATCTTGTCACGTATTGAAACGTAAGCTTTCATGTAAACTTATGACTTAGAGGCCATAACTCCAAGTCATAACCTTGCCAAAATTATTTCAAGAAATATGTTCAGCTAACCTTTGGGCTGGCACCTTAGGCTGGCTATTCTCTGCCTTAAGACGTAGAAAGCTGCAAAACAAATATCCAAAAAAAGAAATTCCAGCTTTTTTTTCTGTAAGGAGGATGGACTTGGCTGGGGTTTTTATCAACTTGTTACATTCCTGGAGACTTACACACATTCAACATTCAGAGCTTTTCTGAAATAAAAAAAATTCTGGTACACATTTAAAAATGGAAATACCTTACATCAGTATTTCATTATGAGATTTAACAAACACATTCTGATACATAAGAGTAATTAAATATAATGACGTGATGCTATTCTTATTCAATCAACTAAGGAGCTACACTTTGTCATGTTTCATACGGTACATAGTTGTAAAAATTATCATGTTTCACGGTTTAGGTTCAATGTTTCCATCAACAGAACATAAATGCTTTTCTTAAAGAGACAGTATCCTTTCATTTAAATATAGGTACATATTTCGAATGCTGCGTCTCCACAGAGCAAACATAAAGGGTTAGCATCTGGATGCTAATTTGAGAGTAATTAAAATTACACCCATTTATAAGTATCTGAACATCTGCAACCAATAAACATGCTGGCATATAAATTTACTGGTCATTTTTATAACGTTTAAATTTTGAATGTCATCTAAATTAAAACTAATGCTTAGAGACCTTTTCAGCTCTTACTGCCATATGAAACTAGATACGCTACAGAAGTTAAATAAGATGGAAACACAGATTTATGTTTTGGGCTTATTTTAAACCAATTTATTTGCCAATAAGATTAATGTTAGCAGCATAGCTTGTTAGGCTACATAGCCTTATTATAAAAGACTGGGACTTAAGCAACAGCAGCTCTTTGTGTTTTAAGTAGTATGTGACCAACACTTAAGGGTTTGCTATGATTGCAACTTACAGTGGTTTAAATTAGTTTTAACCAGAAAGTCCCTTAGCGTTTGTTACAGTGGAGGGAGGCTCCCCAAGTTGTTGCTGGGCTTTGAGAGAAGCTCCAAATACGAATATACTACAGTTGTAAATGGTCAAATCATGTTACTGTTGAGATTGCCTTGGGAAAAACTGGACTGCAAAACTATTGTTCTATGTATGAAGTCCAGGAGGGATGCAATGGGGAAGTGGAAAAGGATACTGTATCTTTAACATAGTAAAGTCATAACTGCTTTAAAAGCATTAAGCTTCTAAACTGAAAAAAACCCCAACTGAATAAAAATAGCAAAACCTCATTTTTTCTTGCATAGCAGTATTAAAGCAGTATTGCGATTCTGTATAATATAAACGTCTTGTCTTCAAAAAGTACCAGGGATGCACAAAAATATTGGTCATTTTATAAGAAGCAGACATGCTGCATATCAATATTAATTAAACATTGCCAAAACAATGCATTAATATAGACTGTATTCTTGCAACCACAAATTCAGTAGCAAAACTCTTATTGACTTTAAGGAGGTTTCTGCTAGTGTGTCAGCCTCCTGAAAGCCAGTATTTTCATGGCTCATTATTGACAAAAATCATGGTTTTATTTTTGTGCATCTTGGACTATACAGAATTGCCATTTCCACCAAAAGCATTGTTATGTGCAAGAAACAGAAGTCCTAAGCAGCTCATGGCCTCTTCTCCCATTGATGTACGAGATGATTTACATGGGTAAACTCCCATCAACGTTATCGTTGGTCATACAAAATCTCCTTCTAGGCATCAATGAGAGCACAGCCACCTCTCCCCCCGCCCGGCCACCACCACCTTGCATCTCTGTAAATAGATTGCACAGTACACATACACAGTCTTTAAGCTCATTAGGACAGGAGCAGCAGCATAGACAGTGTAAGTTTCTTCACAACTGTTTTAAGAAGGCAGCAGCATGCACAGTTCCCAGCAAAGCNTCTCTCTTGCAGGTCCTCTTCAGAACCTCGTGAAATAGTATGCTTTCTACCAGGTTTGACTATGTCTAAATGCTAACCTGACATCCTTCAATTAACATTTTTTAATGATGCAATGCCAAGGGGAGGTGTAAACTGATGGCTTGACTTACACTTTTACTAATGGGCTACTTTACTGTATACCTTCTTGATTGCTCTGTCCCTAGGCTTTTAAGCCAATTGTCATGGTTTTAGCGTAAGGTGGTGGGAAACTACTTTGCTGACCTACTCTGGTTTTGCTCCCTAGGTAGAACACTCAAACCTCATCACAGGGAGATAACCAGATGTAGTTACAACAGATGGATGCTCTGAAAGAGCACACTCATCTTCACAACCCCTTCTCAAGACAGACTATAGACTTTGTTATTGTTTAAGGAGAATTCAACATTGAAATGAGGGAAGTAATCAAATAACATCACTACTTGTAAAATCCATGTTCAGTGGGATTTTATTCCTGTTAAGAATCTTCTGTTGGTCAAACTTTCTGTCCACTGGACAATATTTCAGAGTACC
>VYZW01000111.1:3228-13849 GCA_013401315.1 Balaeniceps rex
GCACAGGTGTGAATTCCTTTTCTATCTCTTTTTTTTTGTCTTTTTAGTTACAAAGCTGATTGCAAAGGCTTTTGAAAACTTGGCTTCCTCAACAAAGTATTTCAAGTTCTCTGTAATTATTTTGAATACAAGATTAATTATTTTCCTGCAGTAAGACATTATATTGAACATAATTTAATTCTGATAGCTTACTGCATGGCCTGCTTGTGAATGTTTACATGTAAGCAATTTCTCCTTCTAAAAGTTCATACATAATAAAGTAGTTCTGATTTCTTTGGGCTTCTAAAGGTGGAAGTCAGCCTGATTGCAGGAATTGGGACAAAGATGTTTTGCAGCCTAACAGCAAAAGCAGCAGTTATTGTGGGGAAAAGACATTCAGTGGTTGAATGATCAAATTCAGTTTGGCAAAAGAGCACACACTGCATGGGGTATGAAGCAGAATTTTTTTATGAGTGTTAACTTCTATCTTGCCATATGCCAACTTCCTAATCCTATTGTATATCACGAGCTATGCTGTTAATAATCCATTCAGTAGGAAATTCAAGCTACTCTTATAAAGTCTGAGAAAGATAGTTTTCACCATCAGAAGGATTTTCTGGAAGCACCACTGAGTGCTTCCAAATGTTGAAACAAATTCCAAACAAGAAAATCAAATACAAGTGCTCTTAATTCATTCTCCTAAAGCATTTTAGGCTATATAATGTATGCACATGTATAAATAGAGATTTTAATTTCAATTTGGGACGATTAAAAAAATCTCAAAGAGAAGACTAGTGCATAAATCAGTAAATCACTGAAACATATGCTTAACATAAGCATGCATATTGTCCCTAAGGAGGTGGCATTTTGGGATATAAGTACATGTTGAAGCCTACTCCTGTATCTTTCTTTTTATTTTTTCTCTTTTTTTTTAAATCTGAATCTGACACTTGGTTAATAATTGGTTCTTATCACCCCAGCCAGGGTTAGGACTCCAGTATGCATAATTATATCGCTATTTCTCAGATGAGGAGGTGAATGAAAGGGAAATAAAATGACTTTCCCACATTAACACAGGATGCATATGGACTGCAGTGTGAATTGAACACAAGCTGGGTGAAAGTGTCTCTCCAGGAAGATGGCAGTTAAAATAACCACCAAATTATCTCCTTTTTGTGTTTTGTTTTTCCTTCAGTTATACGTAAATAAAATGGGGTAGAGTCTTGGGGTAGTCCACAGAACTGTAACAAAATGTTGTTCAAGTCCCAAACGTCCCAGATGGTTTCATTTATTGTTCTAAATAAAAAATAAAACAGTTGCTAGCCCAGAATTTTCAACTTAGCTCATCTAAAAAGGAAAGTGAGAAGTTAAAAGATGGGAACTCAAGTTCAATTTCTTTGTAGATTTAGCCCAGAAGGACCCATTCAGTTTAAGAATAGCTTAGTGACAGCTCCAAATTTATGTCTTAATAGAATACATGCAGATATGAAAGAAACAAAGGTATTCTTTTTCCTACTGAAATGTTTTTATTTTCTGGTGGGAATAGGAATAAAGATATAAGTGTTGTATCTCCAGACAATTTCATTATACTTGCACTTATTAGGTGAAATAATAATACTGTAATGGCTAAAGCAGTTTCTAAAATGATCTTAGAACTTGTCGTATTTAAACAGGATTCTTTTGATTGGCAACCTAGTTCTGGAATAAATACTGTTTAGATTTTTTTTTTTTTTTTTTATTTTGGCAGGGTGGGTTTTTTTGTTTAAGATGTTTGCCAGGATTCTTTGGAGTATGCCTAAATCATGGTACTTGCTTTTAGTTTAACTTGTTGAAAGACACTTTAAGTACAAATGTATTTGAGAAGATATTTATTATTGCTGAATATGTTTTTTAGTGTTAAAATGTTGTAGCCATAGTGGTTTAAGGATATCGGGTAAGGTTTGGTGCACAGAGACAACACCTTTTGTTAGACCACTATTGGAAGAAGTGGATAAACTTTTCCCCCTATCCAACAACGTGAACTGGCTTATTTGGCTTATGTTCTGAATTCCTACAGACTTGGTTTATGAAAATATTAATTATTAATAATTAATCATCTAGATACAGGTGGTTCTTTTTATGGTGCAAGATCAGAATCTTCACCTTTGCTCCCCTTTGGTCTGGCTTTGTCACGGGCATGAGTACTCTGGTGGCATTCTGTGAGTTTCAGAATTACACCAGCAGTGGCGTGCCATGGGGCAGCTCCAGATCAGGGATGTGCAAAAGCATGGGAAGAGGGAGGTTGAGGCTGGCTTGGTGCTTTTTGCATTGTGTTGCACTGTCTGCCAAAGATATATGCTATTTACTGTTTTCTTCTGTGGCTTGTGTTGAATGAAGTATTGGGTATTCCTTGCTTCTGAAATTTCATCAGAGATTTAGGTCCTGTTATTTCCATGACCATGGTATGGCCTATGTGTATGAAGCATGTACTGAATTTGACTTGCATTCACAGCTAATTCAAAATGAATGGCTGCCATACCTTTACCTGAAGCATAAGGAGGAATTTTTTCGGAATAGATTTTAGATTTCATTGTATTTTGTGTAAAGTGCTGAATACTTGATTGCAAGTTGTGTTCAAATGTCTGGAATGCAAATTTTCTCTTTCAGAAGGTGTTGCTCTGTAGAATAAAACCACGTAATGAATTCTTCTCATTTACTGGGGAGTCATTATTCCCATCAAAAAAAGTAAACTTTAAATCTGCACTCCATGCCATAGGTTCTAGAGGGGTGATGAACTGTGACATGAGGCTCTGAATAACTTTAACAGCTGTGAAATTGCATGAAAACACATTTATTTGCATAGAAAAACATAGAAGTCTTTGTATATGAATGAGATACTTCTGCCACCAAAAGAAATTTCTACAAAAAGCATTAAAAAAAATTAAGGCACTCTCCAGAGACATTTATGAAGACATTGAAAGTGTTATCATGTTCACTGGGCTGGATTGTCTCACTTACTGGTTACTTGATTTACCTGGTAAGGATAGTTGGATTTTATGTAGGAAAACCATTGGGGTTCAATAACCGAGTGTCATTTCACTGGCTTTTGAAACAACATTATGTAAATACACAGTAATGAGTTCACACCAGGAGAGAGAATTCAATGAGGTTTTTTTCCTTGATCATATGCATTGTCTGAATTTGAACTCCAGATTTGTTGTTGGCTTGACATGTTTTTGATAAACAAGTATTGGGACATAATGAGCAAGTATGAAGGGTGTAATATCATAGGAGAAACAACATAAGAATATCAAAATGATTCTAATGGACAGTGAAGTCTTTGCAGCATAAATTTAATGTCTTACACAAAGAGTCTCTGTAGGTAGAATGATAATGCTCTTTGATGGTCTCCTCCTCAGGGATACCTAGCAAAGGAATCTTTGAAATGTTTTGTATCAACCTTTTTTCATATCCCTTGTCAGTTTTAGATGGTTCTTTTCTGTTTAGTTAAATGAATTTCACTTTTGACATATACTCTAAAGTGTAGTTCTACTCCATAAAAATGACACTATTGGGTCCTATATTTACTTTAGTTCAGCAACTAAATGTCAACTATATTTACTGTTGAAAGCATTACTTGATAAATCCCATATCTGAAAACTCAGGCTAGATTGTAAAAGCTGCGTGGTTTTTGTTCTATTTGGTCCATTGTCACTGATGCAGGAAAAGTTCTGCAAGAGAAATTATGCTGCTGGGCTTGCAGAAGTATAGCTGACCAGAACTCATTGGATAGCTGTTTTGGTCATGCCCAAGAAAGAAAATAAATCGGTTTTCTTTCCCTTAGCTGGGACAACTATATATGGGGGTTTGTCATTTAAGCTGAGATATGGCTGATTGTCCACAAGAGTCAAATCTGTTCTGTAGTTTGTCATAGTCTGTGTTAGAAATGTTGTGAACGTGTATGCCTTCAGCTGCAGAGCTCTGCCCAGCCTTTGGATGTTACTACTAGGCCAATTTGCTTTAGACAGAGATCAACTATATCTCTAACTATGTGCTCTGAGGTATAACGCTAAGGTGCATGCCTTCTAACTAGTCTTCCTTCCTGAAAGAACTGGACCCTCTAGTTCATCACTATCTTGCGGACCCTGAAATTCAGGACACACAGAACTTATAAAACATTTTATAAAGCAGTCACATTTTAATTGTTGTCAAAGCACAAAAGATGCACAGAAAAGAAAGTGAAGAACAATCAACATGTACATGCAAAGCTGTCCTTTTATTACCCATGTCATTCAGAGAGGCCTTTGGGTTTCAGCCATTCTATTTGTAGGACTACTCCCTTCTCTCCTTCTTTACCTCCCCAGTCTTGCCTTCAGGCTCTTATCTCTTCTAAGAACACCAGCCTCTCAAAAAAGGGAAGGCCTAGCTATACATCTTAGGTGGCCTTCTTGTTTGGCTTCAAATCCACTGTGTATAATTTGCTGCTTGTATCGCCAGCCCACAGTCCAAATTGGGAACATTTGGTCCCAGTGGTCCTGGACTGAAAAAAACACACTTTCTCTGTGGTGATTCCATTTGGTAGATGGCTGCTAGGAGTAGTGATTCTGGATCATTGCCATTCCTTTATCAGCCCGGAATATCCCAGTCTAATAGGGAGATCAAAAGGCAGAAGTTAAGTGACAGTAAAAATTAAAACAAATGTTCAGAAAGCAAAATATGGATGTATTTTTAGTCCGCTTTAAAGGAAGCTTTTAGAGGGACTTAAAGCACTTCAGATTTCTGTTCAGGCTGAATTCTGTGAATTTCGCATGTGGTTGTACAATATATGCTGAAGCTGTGTGGCCACAAATTTGCTGCTGTTGGTGCTTTTGCTGCCTTTGTTAAAGAATGATACTAGTCACAATAATTTAGTCACCTTTACAGAAATTATATGTTCAAAGAACTATTTCTAAGGGTGCTACATCTGCTAATAATTAATATATAGAATGTATTCTTTAACAGTTATTATAATCTGTTATATTAAGAACAGATGTTTTTTAATGTGTTTGAAAAACAAAGCCATGCAACATCTATTTGTATTTGAATGTTTTTTTAAAAGGCTATGTTCATTGGGATTTTATAGCATACTTCCTACTAACATATAAGTTTTGTTTGAGTGAGATGTACAGTTTGGGGCTTCCCAAATTTTATTTCATTTCTCAGTAACAAAGCCTGATTTTTTTAAAATCTGCAATCAAAGCATTCTTGATTTTTTTCTCTTCCTGTGTTTTAAAAGTGTGTGTCAATATACAGCAACTGCTGCTATGCCAATGTCACTCTGAATAGTACATAATTGCAAATAAAATTAAAAGCAACAGGTCATTAAAAATTAATTTTAGATTGTAACCCTTTCCAAAGGGTGTGACCTTTTATGTCCTGGTCTTCATCAGACACATTCATTTGGTGATTTATAAGACTAAATATTCCTTCAAATTCATTCACTTTGTTAGAGACACTCTATCTGTAAAAGGATTGGATAAAAAAATGCTTCTGACCTAAAATTTACATTAAAAAAATCAGGTTGCCAGAGGAAAAGGTCACTGTTTTGAGTAAGCATTCCTGAAATGTAACATGAAAAGAACATTAGTGTTTTTATTACTGTTGTGGTTTAACCCGGCAGGCAGCTAAACACCACACAGCCGTTTGCTCACTCCCCGCCCTGCCCCGCAGTGGCATGGGGGAGAGAATTGGAAAAAAAAAAAGTAAAATTCGTGGGTTGAGGTAAAGACAGTTTAATAGAACAGAAAAGGAAGGGACAATAATAATAATAATATGCAAAACAAGTGATGCACAATGCAATTGCTCACCACCCGCTGACCAATGCCCAGCCGGTCCCCAAGCAGCGATCACTGCCCCCCTGGCCAGCTCCCCCCAGTTTATATACTGAGCATGATGCCATATGGTATGGAATAGCCCTTTGGGCAGTTTGGATCAACTATCTTGGGCTGTGCCCCCTCCCAGCTTCTTGTGCACCTGGCAGAGCATGGGAAGCTGAAAAAAAAGTCCTTGACTGGGGTAAGCACTACCTAGCAACAACTAAAACATCAGTGTGTTATCAGCATTATTCTCATACTAAACCCAAAACACAGCACTATGCCAGCTACTAGGAAGAAAATTAACTCTATTCTAGTTGAAATCAGGACAATTACCTAGGAGTAGCAAATTAAAAAAAAAAAAAAAACACAAAAACAAAACCAAATAAACAAACAAAAAAACCCAAAACAAAAACAAACAAACAAAAAAACCAAAACCCCTCAAGTGTTCCAGCATATCTGAAACCTGGAAAGGTTTATCTGAAAGTGTATCTGAAAGCAGAAAAACAAAGCTGCATGATGAAGACTTAGATTAGCATCTTAATCTAAGACAATTCATGCTACTTCTCTGACAAAAACTGTGTCCTGAGGCCACTGACTGGTCCCTGTGACCCTTCCTGAGGACCTGACTCGCCCTAGACTCTGCTCTCCCACTGCTGTGTGCCTCCCGGGGATCATTAGGTGCAGCTGGGAGCCTTCTCATCCAGACTACCCAACCTCTGGGGGTTCTTCAGTGTGCTCTGAACATCACCTGTCCTCCCCAGGACCCTCATGGGCAGCCTGAACCCCCACCCACCCCAAAATTTCCCATGCCATGTCCCATTTCCAGTTTGGTGCCTCTTTACCTGCTGGAATATCCCCTGCAACACCTCCTCCTGAGCAAGGCCAGGGTTGTGAAACACAGGAGGACACACCTGGCTGGGAGGGGAGGCCAGATGGCACTAATTAGCCTTAATGGCCCTGATGAGCCTCACTGGGTCCTCCCAACCCCCATGGGCCCAGGAGCCTGTTCCAGCTCATCTGTGAGGGGGCCTACAGCCCTTGCTACACTGAACGGAGCTGGCTCTCACTGCTCCCTGAAAAAAAGGGTTTCAGTGCATGGCTAATAAACACACAGAAGTGGTAAGTGCTGGGATTTATTCTATCTGATAAACTTTATGATTTCAGTGCTCCTCAAGTTAGGCTGACTGGAACTGATCCCGGTGTCTCCAAAATCCAGAAGTTGATGAATGTTTTTCGACAGACTCCTGGAAGGTATGATGAAAGACAGGTTAAGCTTATCAGAAGCTGAAACTTAACGAATGAAATCAGGCTGCTTAGGTGAAAAATCTGTTTTGACCAAATATCCAGAACTATGGGAATGTATCTGATGGTTTTTTATTCACATTGGTTATTCCAGTAAAAAATGATAAATATGCACGGGTCTCAGTGAGATCCCTTGTATAATTGGCTATTCGATATTTTCTATATTTATTCTTGCTTGAGGTGGAGGGGAGGGGTGAAAAGCTTGTTCAGCAATTTGTGAAGCACAATGTATTTTCTGATCCCATACCCCCTTATCAAATATCTTGTGAGAACAACTTGTTGTCTGGCTAGGTAATATAACAAGCTATTGAAACAGACCATTAGCTATAGAATAGTTACAGATGGGTAACATTGCCAGGGGCATACAGTGTTTTTACTTTCATGTTCAGAAAGATAAAAAAAATTGTGTTTTATAGGTAAGAATTTCACTCACCAAAAAACTAGCAAGGAATTCTCTCCTAGGATCTGTACAGTTTTTTCTTCCTTCTTCTTTGCTTGGGTTTTCTAGTCCTCTCTTTCCAATATGAAATCCTTTGTGTACTTGCCAAAATTGTATTAAAAATGCTTTATGCTATATTTTATAACAAATATACTTCAGAGAATAATCACCAGCAAAGCTGGCATGTAATAAAGATTCCTGTGACCTTACTGCTTTGTGAAAAAGGCTGTTTTTCCTGGCCTAAGAATTGGTACAGTGTTGTCAATAGATAAAATGATTGTTTAATACTTGCAGGTGAGACCTGTGGAATTAGCTGGAGGTCTTAGATTATTTCCCCCAAACACTTAGGCCTATCAGAGGGTAGCAACTCCAAATACGAACATCTTTGGGTAGGTTTTACCCTCTCAGTGAAAAGTTCACATATAAATGGTTCTGGATCCTTGTGTATATCTCTTTAAGAATATCCAGAGTGATGTAACACTAGATGCTGTAAAGGAAGATACCTACAGTATTTGGCAGCATATTGTCTAATTTCTGGCTCCGTGCTCGTTGAAAGGAATCAAAAAATCAGCAGGCTTTTTTTGTGCAGCATGTGGAAAGTGGTAGGGGCCTTGAAGGGAAGAAGGGGAAAAAAAAAAAATGCTGGTCAGTGACAGAGGACATACCTAGAGGTAGCCAGAGAGACAGTAAATAATTTATTTCTGCCTTGGAAATTATTTGATTGTTACATAAAATTTATGCAAGCTACATAAAATAAAGCTTTTTTGTGTTGAAAATGGATACCGTTTGCCACAGAACTGGAGTGATCACCAAGGTTATCGAATAGAGGGCTTTTCAGAACAGACCATTCACTTCATGAATGAGAGTTCAACTGCTTGTCTTCAGCACAACTGCTACCCATTTTTTTTCCACCATTCAGTCTTGACTGATTGATGTCAGTTGAACTGAGGAAGATGCTGCTGCTAAAAACATTCAGAAAGAGGCAGCAAAATCCTCACAGCAAAAGATTTATGCTGGACACTGAATCTCGTGCGTGAAGATGCTGAGCTCTTCCAGCACGGAGATCTGTTTTGAAAACCCAGCATCACCCATAGTTTATGATTCTGGTCTTGACTTTTCTAGGTACTCTTTTCTTTTCTTGTTTCTGTTGTTAGTTATGAATTAAGAATTATTATACTGCTAAAGGTATGTAATAAAATATACAAGAAATGCTCTGCAATGTGTCCAGTTGACATTTTTGCAGAATCTTAAGCCTTTGGGATCTTGCAGCTCAGTCTTCATCAATGTTTTTGTACTTAATTAAAAGAAGGGGGGACATGAAAATGGCAGTGTAGAGCAGGCTGTGGATTACTGTGATTCCCCCCTTGCATTTATCTGTGGATTTCTTTCTTCCGGATTCACCATTGCTCACAGTAAAATAGGAGACAAATCACTTTCCTCTATGAGCTGTAAATTTCCTTCTGAATAAAAATCTTCTTAAAGATCCTATACGAATAGCATTTCTTCCTTTAACACTTTAGTATCATTGACAGATTCTTTATTTGCAATACTTTCACTACATATTGGGGTTTGAACTTGACTCTGTAATGTTCAAGTATTCTGGTGTATATGGAGACTTTCCACAACAGTAGTTTTCCCTGCATTTAGTGCTTGGAAATCTTAGAGATTTTTCCTTTAAAACTGAGCTTCCCACACAGATTGTGAATACGACTACAGAAAACTATTCTCCAGTTGCTGTACAGTTGTTGCTATACATATCTTGTTGGATGGAGTCCTTGATAAAGCAGACTCTACACAAGAATCTTAAATGTTAAATAATCAGTGTGTGCATAGTAAGCATTTGAGTTTTGGATTCTGTGTTTCCTTTTGGATGGTCCATCCACACAAAGCCTTTTCTCAATCTGCTATATGTTTTCTCTCTGAATGACATGGAATATTTTAAAGAATCCCCTGGAAAACCTGTTTCCTCTCATAGTCGATACATATAAACATTAAGGCTTTCTCTATATGATTTCTGACTGAGGGGGATACATGGACACATGGCTTTGTTCCAAAATGAATGTATGTTTGTTTAGATCTAAACAGGATCAGATTTAGAAGCAAGAGATTGGAAGAATGAGGTTGCCCTATAACTGAAGGATGTGAAAGTAATAAAATTTTAATTATCTTTTTTCTTTCATGGCATTCTCTACACCTAATTTACTGTCAAGGTTGCTGAAATACAGAGATTAAACTATATATCCTATGTGAGGGACCATCTGGCTTTTATAAAGTTTTCCAAAAATATTTTTAGCTAAATGTTGGTGTAACGTTTATGTGAAAGTTCCTCTGAAAATGGGAAGTGGCAGCAAACCATTCTGTTTCTCTCTCTAACTCTTGTTCTTAAAACTACATCAGCTCTAAGCAGAGACCTAACCTTTTTTTTTTCCCCCAAGTCAGTTAACTGTGATTTATAGCTAAGGTGTAGCTTTTCTAAAGCAACAATATTTATTTGTCACTTGGATTGTAGAAAGGTAAAATTTTTGCTGACCAAGGTAATCTCCTCTGAGTGCTTATTTCCAGGCACTTTTCTGTAGAGACAAGGCAGGCAAGACAGCTTTCTCTCCCTTCTCTCCCCTACATTTCTTAAAAGTAGTTTTCTTTATGTGATTCATTAGTTCTTCTCTGGAAGTAGTAGGAGTTGTTAAATTTTAACCTTGGTCACTAGGACGTCCAGTGCTGTCTCCTAAATGGACTTCAACTACATGGAATTGTCCTGTTCAGCCCTGGTAGTTTGTTCACCCTCAGGTGGCACAAGAAGGTGCAAATGCTTCATGTTTCTTTGTTTGCCGTGTATTAAGAATAAGAGCATTTGCCTCCTTACAGGAAAGAGAGAAACATGGGACGTGTGCAGTGGTCATAAACACGTTACAAGATATTTCCACATTGAACATAGAAAGACTGTGCCTCTAGTTGCAGTGTTGCTTTTTGTACTCTTATAGAATTGCTTATTCAGTGTTAAGAGGGCAAATCTTGCTGTAATTGTGTGGGTTGTTGTCGTGGTTTAGCCCCACTCGGCAACTAAGCA
>VYZW01000112.1:3510-11010 GCA_013401315.1 Balaeniceps rex
AGTCTGATTTTAAGTCCCTTATTCAGAAAGACTGTTCCTATGCTGGAAAACTTGACATAGTTGTTTAAGCATGTATTCCTATGTTGGTTTAGTTATTAATTTCTTACACAGGAATGTATTTTTGCGTTGTTCTTCACACGGTTGGTTTTATAGAATCATACAATCGTTTAGGTTGGAAAAGACCTTTAAGATCATTGAGTCCAACCGTTAACCTAGCACTGCCAAGTCCGCCACCAAACCATGTCCCTAAGCACCACATCTACACGACTTCTAAATAACCTCCAGGGATGGGGACCCCACCACTTCCCTGGGCAGCCTGTTCCAATGCTTGACAACCCTCTCCGTGAAGAAATTTTTCCTAGTATCCAATCTAAACCTCCGCTGGTGCAACTTGAGGCCATTTCCTCTGGTCCTATCGCTTGTTACTTGGGAGAAGAGATCAACACCCACCTCACTACAACCTCCTTTCAGGTGGTTGTAGAGAGCGATAAGGTCTCCCCTCAGCCTCCTTTTCTCCAGGATAAACCAACTCAGTTCCCTCAGCCGCTCCTCATAACACTTGTGCTCTAGACCCTTTGGTCTAGTTTAAACAATGTCCCCATCAGGACGTAGTTAAAGCTTGCCTTCCATGCCCTATGCAGGAGGATGCTACCTCTAGACCACTGAAGAACACTGTGACTTTTCAATAAATCTGGTTTAATGTGATACAGCTTCTAACAGACTTACCTATTTTCTAGGTATAGCTGGCTATAAGGATCACAGTCAGAATATTGCAGAAGGCTCAGCATTGAGGCCTCGATGGTGCTCTCATTGCAAAGTTGTGGTTCTTGGTAGTGGTGTGCGGAAGTCCTTCAAAGACCTGCCTTTCCTTAAACAGGTACTGCAGTGGAAGTATGGTTTCTTGCACGTAATGGTGAATGAGCAAATGAAGGCAACAAAGACTACTGCTTGTCATCCTGACTGATACTTCTTCCAGGTTTCTTTGTAGTCTCCCTTCTGTGTGTGTCCTAATTCAGAATGGGACATTCAAATACATTTGTAGTACAAATAAGAAATGTCAAAGGTGTTACTTATATAGAATGAATTTAAGTAAATTTCATAAAATAGGTCCCGTATTTGGCAGCTTCCTAAATTCTGCTACTAACCTCCTTCCATGACCGCTTCAGGGACCTTAATTCAAAAAGAGCTTATTTGTAAGGCAGCGCCATATTGCCGCGTCAGGAAGCATCGTAAGAGCAAGAATACTTGTATTCTTTTTGAGCAGGAATCAGATTTCAGTTTCAGTCTCAGTATTTACATTGGGAACTGTCATTCATTCAAAAAGTACCAGTGCTCTTTCAATGAGATTGAGATAATTATGCAACAGAGGTATATAGTCAAAATTTATGTACAAAAGTAAGGGGTTCATGTAGTCAGAAAAGCACCAAATTCCCAGTAATGTTTTCCAGATGGATCAGTAGATAAAACAGTATGATCTGTCTTTGATTAGGCTGAAATGAGACGTTCTTTTGCCATCTAAAGATAAAACAAAACGGATTTTACTTTGCAAGTGTGCCTATGGAGCAGATGGGTGCATGCTATAGAATGCTTTATTTTGATTGTTAAACTTCTGTTAAAGGCAAGAAATGCTGAAGAACAAGGTTGTAGGTGGTGGTAACGTTAGATCTGTCAAATAATCAAGTATTTATATCACAGTACCGCTCATTAGTTCAGAAATGTTCTACAAATAAAGAGTTTCTAGCCAGATTGGAAGACTTGTTTCATTACACTTATTATGTGAAGAATGGTATTAAAATGCACTTCTGATAATATTCCGTGTTTGATTCCCAGGATTCCCAAGAAGGCTCTGATAAAATGAAGGACATTGTATTCTGTAGCAACAACTGCTTTGTTCTTTATTCAGCAGCTGTGCAAGCAAAAAACTCAGAGAACAAAGTAAGTATCGAATGCTGGTAGACCCTAGTGAGCAGAAATTACTGCAGCTATTTTTTGAAGAACAGAAGGGGGACGAGGGGCAAGTTTGCACTTCATTTTAGAGGTTTATAAATGAACTGCTCTATATTCAGACAATGAGATTCTGAACCAGCAGCATGAAGTAAAACTCGTATTTGCAGAACTTTCTGTCCAACAGATGCATGGCAGAACAGTAGCCACCTTTTGCTGTCCTCACAGGCTTTGAAGATGCAGTCTCAAAAAAGTAGTCATTTAAGTTCTCTGGGTGTTGTACAAAACCATAGATACATCTTTAAGGGCTATATTCTGCACTTTGACTTGGCTTATACAGTAAAAAAAAAAATTACAACTGTGCAAATAATAACTTAACAGTTAGCAAGTTTGCAAAAAGACTTTTATTTGTTCAATGTAACTGGAAAAATACAATCTTATTCTGATACTTTATTTGGGCAAAGCTGCCATTTTAAAGCATTAATTACCAAAACACTAGTAAAGAGCCTGCTAACTGACAGTGATGAGGAAAAAGAGGTTCTAATGACTGGAGAAAGACATTTTAAGAAATTTGTTCAACTGAAAGCGGAATTAGGCCAGGGATTTTTCTCAGGTGGTCCTGAAGAGTATGCTGTAGCTCTCTACCTACAGACACTGCAAGGGGTATACGACACCTTAGAGAAACTCGGCGCTTCCACACAGGGCATTATATCTTGCTATGGCCAGGTTCATTCTGTTTCAAAGGACGATAACTTAAATTTATCTCTCTTTGTTTATTCACTAGAAGTGGAATAGTCTTCATTCAAGACGAAATGATCCTGCTAAGTTTGTTTTCTCATAGATAAAATTTCTTTTAACTAGCTTGGTTTCTACTTTTTCTAGTTCAGATGTACCTTTTTCCCACCCCGAACCAGTGGACAGAACAGGCCATGTGCTTCAAGCATTACCTAATTAATGCTTTCTCATAGTCCTGTATTTACTGTAGAATTTGCAGCTTTCCTTCAAATGCATCCTACTTATTTTTTCAGAAGAAATTAAAAAAAAACCCAAACCTGGAGGAGAAGATAAATGTGTGTACATCCACATCCTTTTAGTGTCCCATGTAGCTCATTTGCACTAGTATTTAAAGAGGGTAACATTTCTGCACAAGTGCATCAGCATGTACATAATTAAGTTAATTAAATGTCATGTTCAGCCTCTTGGTCCTTTCATTTACTCTTTCAAGATTAATCCTACAAACCACATTAAGCACTTTTTAATCTAAACTTCCTTTGTTCTTGTTTTCTCTCCCTTTTTTTTTTTTTTTTAAAAACAAATCTCTGCAGGTACAATTCTTGTTTACTGTGGCTGAATAGTTAAGTCCTCAAGGTATATCTAATCTAGAGCCCTGCAGGAATTTCTTCCTCACTTGTTTCCAGGAAAAATATGTGGCATTAATTCCAGATCTTCCCCTTCTACCAAATAACAAGATTCTTACTCTTTAAATTAATTTTGTGACCCATATTTTAAGGTTATTTTGTGTTGTAACAAAACTTTCTAAAAATACCTAAGAACTAAATCTGTCAGTTAGCTCATCTAGGGCAATCGAGTAGTTTTTCATTCAAAACCTGGACAAAGGATTGTTGTGCTTCCTCTTCTCTATTAAATGGCAGCACGTTCTAGGTTGACTGGGAGAACTTTTGTGCTCCGTATCCTGGCACAAGCTGTGATTAACGTGGGTCAGGGTAATTTTCATCTTTCTCTGTTGCTGCATCATGATTTTAGGCATTCTGAGTAGCCTCTTCCATACTGGCCTGACAATGTTTTCAAGATACGTTTAATGGTTAACGGTTTGGGATTTTTTTCTTAAGAGTTTTCTGTTGATTTAGCAGGAATCAGTTCCATCTTTGCCCCAGTCGCCGATGAAGGAGAGGCCGCCCAAAGCATTCCATCAGTACAGCAACAACATCTCCACTTTGGATGTCCACTGTCTGCCTCAGTTGCAGGAAAAAGCTTCTCCACCATCATCACCCCCCATCATGTTCCCCCCTGCATTTGAAGCAGCCAAGGTAGAGGCAAAACCGGATGAGCTTAAGGTAACGGTGAAACTAAAACCTAGGTTAAAAGCAATACACAGTAGTCTTGATGACTGTCGGCCTCCAAGTAAGAAATGGAAAGGAATGAAATGGAAAAAGTGGAGCATTCAGATTGTGATTCCTAAAGGATCATTCAAACCTCCTTGTGAAGAAGAAATAGATGAATTTCTTAAAAAACTGGGCACAACCCTTAAACCAGATCCTGTGCCTAAAGACTATAGGAAATGTTGCTTCTGTCACGAGGAAGGTGATGGATTAACTGATGGACCAGCAAGGCTTCTTAACCTGGATTTAGACCTTTGGGTCCATTTGAACTGTGCTCTTTGGTCTACAGAAGTCTACGAGACACAAGCTGGTGCCTTAATAAACGTGGAACTAGCACTGCGAAGAGGCTTGCAAATGAAATGCATGTTTTGTCACAAAATGGGTGCCACCAGCGGTTGTCACAGGTTAAGGTGCACCAATATTTATCACTTTACCTGTGCCATTAAAGCACAATGCATGTTTTTTAAAGACAAGACCATGCTTTGCCCCATGCACAAACCAAAGGGAACTCATGAGCAAGAACTTAGTTACTTTGCAGTCTTCAGGAGGGTCTACGTTCAGCGTGATGAAGTGCGGCAGATCGCTAGCATCGTTCAGCGAGGAGAACGTGACCACACTTTCCGTGTGGGCAGCCTGATTTTCCATGCCGTTGGTCAGCTGCTGCCACAGCAGATGCAGGCCTTCCACTCCTCAAAAGCACTCTTCCCCGTGGGTTATGAGGCCAGCCGGTTGTACTGGAGCATGAGATATGCAAACAGACGCTGTCGCTATCTCTGTTCAATTGAGGAGAAGGACGGGCTTCCGTTGTTTGTCATCAAGGTTGTGGAGCAAGGCCATGAAGATCTGGTCCTTACTGACACAACACCAAAAGGTAAATTTTGTGACCCAAGGTCGTGACTCTTGTGGGTTTGCTGTTTGTTTTGTTGCTAGTGATACTTATGAGATGTATGATGGATGTTTCAAATAACGTGTTGCAGAGACTGTTCTAATGTAATGCTTATAGTGAGCTTCCAGAGCCCATTTTTAATATCATGCTATGAAGACTGAGGACACCTTTGAAGTTGTATAAGCTGCAGATAAGAAGACTTCTTACAGAATCACAGAGGAGACCCATGATGGGAGTATTGAAAATGAATTAAAATAGTAGGAATGTCAGCGTGGGTTTCCTTTCGTGAAAAGTGACTTTGTTTAAATATGTTATCATTACTCAGTTATCTTCAAATCAGCTGTGATGAAGTTAGTAAGCAATAAAAAGACAGTCGAGTTGACCACGTTGGTCTCAGGGCAGGTAACGTCGTCTCTGGTGGGGTGAGGAGTGATATATTAGACTGTAAATGTACGGGGCAGGTCTTAGGAACGTGGCACGTGGATGATGCTCTGGGTCTTAACCCCTTCGTGCTGCGGGTGCTGATACACTCAGCCCAGTCAAAGCACTGCCAGGGGAATTGCCCACATACAACTGAGAGCTGACTGTCATTGGTCAATGGAAACAATATATAGTTTATTTTTAAAAAATTCTACTTTGTGCAGGTTTTCTCAGGAGAATCTGTGTGTGGTGTTTCTGTGAGAGTACTGAAAGTTTCCATGCTGCCAATACTAAGAGAACACTAAGAGCAATTCCCGAGAATCAAGGGTGCAGTAGAAGTGTCGTGCATGTTTGGGATTTGTTCAGGACAAAACAGCAACTCACCAAATGGTTCCCTGCTTCGCTTTTTAAACACTGGCCTGCTTGTGTATGCAACCAAGGACAAAATGCTTTTTCAGTGTTGGTTTCTGGTTCCTGATATCCTCAGGCCTTTGTTTGAAAACCAGTATGATAGACGTTTAATTTTTGATCACTGTAATTCTTTCCCGTATGGTTGTGTAGGTGTGTGGGATAAAATCTTGGAGCCCGTTGCTTCTGTTAGAAAAGAATCTGAAATGCTCCAGCTGTTTCCCGGCTATTTGAAGGGTGAAGACCTCTTTGGTTTGACAGTCTCTGCAGTGGCCAGGATTGCCGAATCGGTGAGTCTTCACCGTCCCAGTTCTTGCTGGATTACCCCGCATTGTTGGATATACACATGAGAAGGGGAACAGGAAGAAGTGTGGAAAATTAGATATTTTGTTACACACAATTAACATCTAATTACTTGGGGTTTTTTTTCTTTCTCTCTGTTTTGTTTTGCAGCTGCCAGGGGTTGAGGCCTGTGAGAACTACACTTTCCGCTATGGCCGAAACCCCTTAATGGAACTCCCTCTTGCTATCAACCCCACGGGCTGTGCCCGTGCCGAGCCTAAAATGAGTACCCATGTCAAGAGGTTTGTGTTAAGGTATTTTGTTTTAATTTCACATAGTACAGCCCAGGGTTTATAGGCTGCTTAGGGTTATTTGTGCTTTCGTCTGCTGCTTACAAACCCTGTCGTCTTTGGCTGTGTATGTGCATGCCCAAATCGAAGGAATTGCTTTGTTGTCTCTGCTAGCTGGCTTTCAGTGTCTGTATGTCTAAAAGAATTTTGAATGGGTTTTGTGGCTGTTTTCAGAGAAATCTTCAGTTTTTCTTGTATTCTTTCTTGTTATATGCCCAATTCCTACAGGCCTCACACCTTGAATAGCACCAGCACATCGAAGTCATTTCAGAGCACAGTTACGGGAGAGCTGAATGCGCCTTACAGTAAGCAGTTCGTCCATTCCAAGTCCTCTCAGTACCGCAAAATGAAAACTGAATGGAAGTCCAATGTGTATCTAGCTCGCTCTCGTATTCAGGTCAGTTCTCATTTTAAGAAATGGATATTAAAAAAATTTACTTACACGTTTATTTACATCTATTTTATATATAAATTTTATGGTTTTATATATTTTTTATATAAATAGTTATATAAAATCTGTAATACAAAATTGAAACTAAAGCTATTGCAAAATTCCTTCAAGTCTTGCCCCAAAATTGGCAGTTTTTATGTGGCAAATCACTTCCACAGATTTATCTTAAGTAACATTTCTTTCTAATTATTGTAAATATCTTAAAAATTCATTTGTTACAGTCATCTAAGAAAAAAGTTTCTTTCAAGTTTTGGGGGTTTTTTTAGCATATTTCTCAAAAACTCAGTAAAACTAAATAAAAATACAAATATACAGTGGAAGTGTGCCATGCTCAGATCAAGCTGAGTAAAGTGGTAGGAGACTAGCATGAAGAGCTCAATACTTGGCTACGTTCATGATAAGAGATTTGTTGCTTTATGTAGTTCTGTGGGTGGTTTGCTCCACAGACTGTTTTGCAAAAGCTTTGTCATTAACCTTGCTGTGCGTGAACACAGTTGTTGTTTATTTTAGGTTGGACTTAACTGTGATGTTGCGTTCCTGTTAGGTTTCTCCGTCCTAGTAAGGCCCACTTTATTTTTCAGTGAATTTATAATCTTTACACAGCGAGGTGTCAGAGGTGTAAGAGAAGCTTTCTCACCT
>VYZW01000112.1:16010-38556 GCA_013401315.1 Balaeniceps rex
CTCCTGAGCACCTGCCTCAGCCCTGGCGCATGGGCAGGGGTTGGCGCAGGGCAGGCCAACCTCGGAAACACGAGAGAAATGAGACACGAAGCCAAGCAGCGCTCAGCGTCAGGCTGTCGGCCATGGTCACTGCCAGCTCCACAAGGCATCAAGAATGAAATATTTGACGCAGAGGCTTCAAAATTAGTCCCAGGCACAGCTTCTTTACAAATATTAAATTTCTCAGTATGACAACAGCAAACTGAGTGCTGCAACAGCTTATAACTCGGGATAAGGCTTTTCCTTCTATTCTTCCTATTCAGCCAAATTCCCAAGGATCAGCTATGAGCGGTCACTCAAATACAGGAAGAAAACTGAATTTCCACCTAATGCCAGGCAGCCGGCGCAGGGCCTGGCTGAGAACAGTCACATGATTCAGGACTGGGTGCTCACAGAAAAGATTTAGAGCCCTCACTTTTTCAAATTTTGTGTGCAATGATCTGGCTGTGCGGCTGCAGCACCAAACATAGAGGGCCGTGGCCAAAAATCGATCACTGCAGAAACAACTGACACCGTCCAAAACACCATCGCCTCCATCTGTTCCTGGAAACCGGCACCGGTCCCCAGCAGCTGAGGTGTGCGGCGGCACAGCGCGGTCTGCATGGGACAGCTCAGCCCAGCCCCACGGACTCCGGCTGAAGCCACAGGCCCGCACACGCAGCGCTGCAAACATGGGTATTGCTAATTTAAAAAAAAAAAAGGTGTATTATATGAGAGTGAGGTAGGATATTTATCTCCTTTATTTAAGGAACAATCCAGCTGCAGCTCAGTGGTCCATCAATTCTACATTCTTGTCTATTACTGCAGGCTTAAAGGCCACATGTCTTGAGCTGTTCTTGACAGCAGCCTCCACATTGCCTCACCGGGAGCAAAAGGTCAGAAATTCTCTGTGGCAACAGACTCGGACCATAAATAAAGCCAGCTTCTGCTCTGCCTGTTTGAGGACTTGTTTGTTTGTTGATTTGTTATTATTTTTTAAAAGGACAATATAAAGACCACAGGAAAAAAAAGGCAGAGCAAGGCTACTGCACAGCCAATTTGACAGCCAAAACAAATTTCCCAGCCTGCAGGAAAGCCTGGCACACAGCTGGGAGCAGCTGTACCAGCACCCGCTGCCGCTCCCCATGGGCTGGTGGGAGCCAGCAGGGTTCATCAGGCAGGCGTCACCAAGCTGCAGCCCATCACTTTACCCCCCAACAAGGACCAGAATCCATTCCACACACAACAGCCACCCAGGTGCCCCCTGAGGAAGCAGGTATTTGCGTAAGGAGCAGCAGCACAAACCCGCTCTGGAGCTGTCGCACGCTGCGCTGGCTGCTTTTACGCCGCCCTCGCTGCCGCTGCCAGGGTTCAGCTGGAGGCCGCTGTGAACTGACCCGTGTGCATCTGGTCCAGCCCCAAGGGCCGGGCAGCCCTACACTGCCCTGCAACGGCGATTTGGGAACCGCTCTCAAGACTCTGGGTGCCCCTGCGAGGGCCGCCTGACCCAGCCAGGTGTTCAGCTGAAGTACAGCTGCTGGGGTTGGTTTTAAGAGACTTTGGTGGTAGGCAGGACCGTGGCTGGTGTCTAACTTAATTATTCCCATTGTAAGGCTTTATCTGGAAGAACTTCCACTTCAGCCTATTGTTCTGGTTTACAATTAAACCCCGCTTACCTGGTTCCCCCCTGCCCATGACTCACTGCTTCCACAACTGCTGAACGAGGCAAGAAGCTGTGCAGCAGCCAGGGACCGCTCTCACCTGCTCATTTTCTTCCTCTTGTGCTTCTCCCCGCAGGGTGGCTGCCCTGGCAGACGGCCGAAGGACCAAATGCAATCTGTCATAATTGAATCTCTCCTCTCTGCAGGAAGACGTGGGTCTGTAATTACTCCAACATTATCATTATTTGCCTCATGCTGCCCAAATGTCAATAACTGGATGCCGGAGTATTTGTGCAGGTGGAAAATGTCTCTGCTGCCCAAGCGAAAGGGCAAGGCTGTCCTGGCGCTGCCTATGCTCGGACTGCACTCTTCCCAGGGAAGGCAGGTCACTGCGGCGTGATAAACAAGGCCAACATGGCTGAGAAAAAATAGCTGGGTAAGAACAGCTTTTCTCTTCTGCAGCAGCTTCCATGCACTGAAGAAGCATCCGTCGCTGAGGCGGGAAGTCAAAGAAAGGTAAATAGTGAAATAAAAGAACTTGGGAAAGGAAACAGAGAAATGGAGGGAAAAAACCAAAGAGCTAAATTATCTGTCAAACCTGCCAAGACGTGAGAGGGAGAAAGAGCCGGCTGTGAAGAAAAGGGCGTGAAAAAAAGGGAAGACCCCAATTATGTGAACATTCGTTTGCATCAGTCTCTTAGTTGGTGCTTTCTGGTCCAACAGCTACAAAGAGTAAGGCCATACAGATTAATAAAAAAATGATACTTTATTTTAAATGCAGCTACTGTCATGAGTCATCAAAATAGACTTTGTAATAGTTACTTTGTTTTAAATATGAGGTGACGAATGACAGCTAAGAATTTAAACTACATGAAATGTCCTAAAATTGTAAATTAAGAGAGCTAAATTTAAATATTACAAATGACAATTTTCAGAAGAAAAAAGGGAATAAAAATATTTTCCAGAGAAAGTAAAATAATTTGGCCAGTAAAACTGTACTGAAAACGTAAATTAATGAGATACTGCACATGAAATACTTGATGAGGACTCCTTTCTGTCACTGTCATTTAAAAGATCCACAAAGCTAAAATCTCACAATTTAAATTACACTGCTCTAATAATTTCTCTTACTTAAAAAAAGTTCAATACTCCAGGATAATCCAAGGAACTGCTGATAAATTGCACTTCTACGTGTTGTTCTGCAGTAGGGCTGCTGCTCTCACTGCTGCACCTGACCAGGGACCGGCGAGCACCTGGACCTTCTCATGCACACAAGCTCTTCATAGCAGAGTATTTCTGAGGGGTCCTTGCCGTGGTTGTGCCAGGTGTAGCAGCTAAGGGCTCCTTGCAAAGCCCTCCAGAATGACTTAAAATCATGGCTGAAGGGGAATCGGGTCTTGGCTTAATGCTTCTCAGCCGCATCCTCGCTGTCTCAGCTCTCAAAATGCCACTGCTGAGGAAGGGACCCATCACAGATGGCCATGGTCACGTACCCTTTGTGGCTAAGCGGATCTACCACCTTCATGCACTGCCCCACGGAGACCTGGTAGAGGCGGTTGTTTTTCTAGAGGAGAGAGAAAGACAGATGGGATTTATATATTAAAACTTCTGTCCTACTACATTGTCAAGCTGAAGCCAAAACCGATGCTTAACGTGAGGGGATGCTCCTTCCTGACCGATGAGCCTTTCAGCAGCCTCCCTGACACACCAGACCCACAGCAGCAGCATTTAAAAGCCAGAGGACAGCACACCCCATAACCATGTTCCGGCCTTGAAACGAAGGCTCTCACGCCCTTACAAGGACCCAGTTCTTATTTTGTTTATACCATAGTCTCTTAATGAGGTAGAGGGATGATCAAAACCGTTCCCCAGTGCTCAGCGAAGAGGGAGCCCACAAGGCTGCAGTGCAGCACAGCCAGGTCCCCACTCTGCATCTGGCCAAGCCTTAGCAATGCCGCTGCCCTCAGCACCCACACGCTAGGGAACTGCCACACAGGGCGACGGGTCTCTCGTGCATGGTGGGTCCCAACAACCAGAGCAAGGCCAGACCCTTCTCCCTGTGAGAAGGAAATAGATCCTTCCCAGCTCGTTGCAGCTGCTTTGGGGGCCACTTTTCTGTCACGAAAGGGCTCTCTGCACAGCCCAAACAGGCAGTGACCTCCTGCTCTCCTGCATGAAGGGAGCAGATACACGAGAACAGCCGCAGTGGGCTCTGTGTCACTGCTTATGGCCATAAGCAGGTGTCCAGTGAAGCAGGAGAACATGGCAAGAACACACTCCTCCGAATACCTCCCGACCCCCAGTCTTGTACTGTAACCAACAGCGCACCGTTGGCCCTTCTCTGTACCAACGACCCACACACCTAACGTGTTTCCCCTCCCTCTCACAAGTCTTCATTTCTCTAATCTAAAGAGTCCCAGCCCGCTGACAAATTCCTCATGCAAAAGGTGCCCCACAACTTCAATTTGCCCCACCACCCATCTCTGATCCTTCCGCAGCCTTAATTTAGTCTTTCTGAGAGGAGGCAACCAGCACGTGCAGTCCGGTGGTGCAATGACATTTCTCTGCTGTGGTCCCTCTTCCTTTCCTAATCAATCCTAATGTTTGATTCACTTTCTTTTGTTGTCGATCATTAATGAGCACCAGCACAGCACTGTTACAGATCCACCTCCCGCACCCCCAGTGGCAATGGCCAGCTCAAAGCCCACGTTTCACATGTGAAGCCCAGATTCCATCACAGGTATCACCTGGCAGTTACATGCACTGAATTTCAACAGCCATTCTGTCACCTGTTCTCTCAGTCTTGTAAAATCTTTGTCCGCTAACTCAAGCTGAAGAACCCTGAATAATCTCTTACCAGCAGCATAATTTTTCAGCTCACTACTCCCACTACCATTTGCAGCTGTTGCTGTGGCACTGCTGGTGCGAGTGTCAGAGATGCACAACCCTAGGCTCACACGATATCTGCCCCCGTACCTCCAAACCACACTGGACTGCAACAGCCTTCCTTATTTGACTGCACTTTGGAACTCGTGCTGCCAACAAGCAGCATGGTATGAACCCAAGACAGTTTATGCAGAGCTGTCGCTGAAGGGCAACAGGCAGTTCTGGCAGTGCCCTCCTCTTTGTTCAGCTACGTTTGTACTACAGACTCGCTGCTATGCAGAGGGCACGTGCGGGAGCAGCCTCTGAGTTAACATCCAGGAGCCAAATTTCACGTGTATGCAGCACTAGCTCAGTTTTGTGAAATCGGCCACTCCAGACTCTAAGCCATTAAACTAACGAGATGCTATTATAGGGCAGAAGCAACTGCAAAAACCCTCCTCTCTCCATCCTCAGCTTTGCCCTGTGCTTCTTCAAGCACTAAGCAGAAATCACCACGTGGACTGCTCCTGTCTCTCAGTCCTGCAAACACAACACAACAAAGAGCCGTGGGGTAGATTTTGTTCTCTGGCACGTCCCTGTGAGCCGCAGTGCCGCAGGTGGCTGTGACGAGCAGAAAAAAGGCTAAATGGGGCTGCGGAAACCTTCCTATGTTGCAAAGCAAAATGCCTGCATGTCCCAGAGCTCAAAGAAAGTCTTGTTCAGGCTGAAATGCAGACACCAAAGCTGTGTAATTTTTGTATATGTTGCTTGGACTGTGGGCTGGGCCTAGCACAGCACAATTGGCTTGGTATATCTAAGGTTTGGTCATAATTAAACTCAACCCTGATATCCTGTTAGTGCTATTAGCACTTATCGAGACATTAGTTACAAGCAACGTGCTATATGCCAGCCACTCCACTTACCCCAAACGTCCACTGCTGTGAGCCACCGGACCCATGGCATTTCATGAGACGAGGGGGATCGGATGAGCGAGTTTCCGAAACATCCAAGCAAAGGAGATTATTTAAAATCAGCTCGTGATCTTCATTGTAAATCCAGACCTGAAAGAGAAGATAGAAAGACATTTATCCCACTGTTTCAGGGCAGGTGCCTTGCATCATTTGTTCGGCTACAGAGGAGGCACCTTAGCATCTGGGTGTCAGAGATGAGCCTTGCAATGCTCGCTGCCTCTTTGCTGCCTTTTTTCCAGCAACTGAAATGCAACTGCAGTGCTCTATTGCCTTCCCAACATGACACAGTGTTAGCCCATGCAGAGGCACTAAAAGGACCGCTTGTGATCCTGCTCCGTACTAGCATTTTTAAAATTAAGCAGTCCCCATATGTTCCTCCTGACCAGGCAGCTAGAGAAGGTAACATGACAGGCAAGCAAGCGGTGGATCTCCAAGCAGGTGACCAGCCGCTCTCCGAGCCAAGTCATTAAGCCAGGCAGTAAATCTCCTTATCCAAAGACAATCCTTTAGTCATGATGGAGGGGCTGGCAGATTGCCTCAACACCACGTAGGGAGCCAGCATGGGGCCCAGAGGATGCTGGGTGACAGCAAGTGGCCCAAGAGCTGTGCGGAAGTAGCTTGGCAGGCACGCAAGGCCAAAAGGTATCTCCAATATTCTTTGAAACTGCTGCATTTGTCCATATGCACATAGGAATTTACTTAACATTGTGCTCTGGGATCAGCTTGTAGATGCTGAATGATGAGAAACCAAAATCAGCTGTGCAAATTCTGGTGCCAGGCAGCCTACGTTAGTCCCCACACTGGTCCCAGGGTCCTACTCCTTGCAGCTGGTGGCCTAGTGCTCAGAGATCGTCACTCAATTAGAAGATGATTGCTGACATCCAGATGCTATTACAAGTTTCCATACTGCTCTCCAGGGAGCAAGAGAGATCACTGCTTCACCATTCCTGTTCCGAAACTACATGCTCCATAACTGACAGGTTTACGTCTTTCTCTGCTCCCCAGCCAAACTGCTTTTGCTAGCTGTGCCGTGCTTAGAGGGAGATCAGCCCTCCCACTCACACCCACTTTGTTTTAGCTGAACCAACATGAAAATATCTTGATCTGCACCTCGAGAACCTACACAATATCCCAGCAGCTCACATAGTGGTGGGAACCAAATCCAGCTCCTTCCTGGAGCCCACATGTATAAAGCAAGAATGTACTGGTTCACATTTCCAGCTTCACCTGCATTTGGGTTCTTGAATTTACATGACATTACACGAGTTTCTCTGTTACCACACTGAAAACCATCATCACCTCTAACAAGAAGCAAGGACACACTCAACCTGTCAGTTTGTCCTCTCCCACGTGCCTCTTGGGCACAAACAGGTATTTTTATTGTTGGTATAAAATACTGTCAGGCACCTTCAGTTGCTGCAGTTCATGCCCATACCCTGCTAGCTCTCACTGGGCTGCCTAAACCTTGCTTTGGAGCAAGGCACGTCTGACACAGCTGAAGGTTCAGGGAAGCTGGACCATCAGTCTGATCTAACTGCAGGAGCTGCTGGTCCCCCCTCCCTCCCTCAGTGCCTTCAGGCCTGCAAAGTCCTAGGCCAGTATCAGTTAGGCAGGACCTGAAGGTCTCACAAACAACGGGAGACTGATCCCTGGGCCAGAAAGCAAAGAAATGGATGAACTTTGGTGTGTGCACCTCAAAATACCCTAGGTTAGAAATGGGTAGGGAAAAGGAGGAGAAAGTATGTGAAAATTGTAACTCTGCAGGGAAGTGCAGGGAAGATACTGAGATGATCTGGCTAAACACCAAACAACTGCTATTCTGAATGCACAGCGGGGCCCCTGCATTCACATGGCACCTGGACAGCATCTCCCAACCTCTCTGGATGCTGAGCAGGCGACAGCATAGCTGGCCAGGTCTCTCGGTCTGCTGCCATTCCCAGACCCAACCCCAGGCTGGTGTGTACAAGGAGCAACCCTTCTCATCCGCCTCACTTGCCCCCATCAACTCCTTTCCCCTGACTTCTGCCTCTGGGAATGAGGGGGAACTGAGCCCCTCATAACTGTGCCAGAAGTACCTGTACCTACAGGCACGCCAAGTTCTTCTGGTGCGCTCTTCCTCCAGCCCTGTTTCGATTTCGCACAGCTCAGTGCTGCAGTAACCATGCCTGCCGTGTGATTTTTATTTTTCCACTAAGTCTGCATGAGTTTCACACTCAGAGCATAGAATATCAAATTCCAGGCAGAAAAGCCAGGCAAATAAAACAAATTCTGTTGGTTCGGTTGATTTTTTGTTTTTTTGTCTGATGAAACTATAAACAGCCTTCTGGAGGGAGCTGTGGCTCAGGACATTGCCTCAGTTGGACAGCACGACTGAAAAGCATACAGCTCATTCATTCACAGTGACTATTATAATACAGCATACAGCAAAGGACTCCTTTGAGGAGCTGCAGGTATTACATTAAAATTTGCCCTAACTTCAGGTGTTCTGTGCCTTCTAACATACTACTTTTTCTGTTTAAACCCTGTCATGAGAAAGAAAGCATGGCAAGATTAAAGAGGAGGAGAGAATGGAGAAATAGCAGCACTTGCCAGAAGAATATTACTATTAAAAGAAGAATAACGATGGAGCCAAATCCAAACAACAGATGAAACTGGTAAGAATTGAGAGAAGACTGCAGCGACACAGGGAGCAGAGCTTTAACCAAAAGCTGAGTAATAGCAAAGAACACACAACAGGGGTTAAATCCAGTGTGATACTTCTCCAGAAAGGCTTATACAAGACAGCCAAAATTCATTTCAAACTAATTACGTGTTTGGTGTAGCAAACAGAGGAAAGAAGAAAAAAGGCCCGAATTTGGGACACATTATGGTTCCAAATTCAGATTAGAGCATCAGTATGAACTTGCAGATTATTAACAGATTCAAGCACGAGGAAAGCAAAGCCATCCCATGGGGTTTTTTTGTAATATAACTGCAAGCCTTTGTACTCCAAAATTTATTAACTACTTTGCTGCTGAAGACTGGAAGGACGATGTTTAGCTCTTGCTGTTACAGGCTGTCAGGAGCAATAGCCCAGTATAGGAAGAAAACATCTCCTGGCAGCCAGCACCACTGGTATCTGATCTTCAAGGAGAATAAACTGCTCTCATTTTCTTTTTGTCCATGACTTGCTTAGGTTCAGACTCAAGCACAATATCAAAAGTCTATAATCAATAAGGTGCCTGCCTAGAATTTACACCTTGATTCTGAGTGATATCTTGTTTTATCCTCCTATGTATTTTCTACAAAAAAAAAAAAAGACATTTTAAAAAATGTATTTTATTAAAAAAAAATGTAACAGACCAGGTGCAGGATATTTTCATCCTGCATCTACTTCCTAACACCTAGGAATTGCTGCTCCCCAGAGACACATGCTAATGACTGATCTGCTCCACAGGCCTAAGGAAAAAAATCACTGACCATTTTCACTGGAGTCAAAGAAAAACACCAGGATGCAATTAGAATATAATGAATTATTTCTGTTTTCAAATAAAACCTAAATGGCAGATGTTATGGAAAAACCTCTCTCCATAATGAAATTGATCGCATTTTTGGTTAAATAAATGATTTAACATGGTGAATGCTGTAGGATTGGCCACCTTCTAGCAGCTCCTTTTTCCCTGTCCCTCAACACAGGCAACAGGGTAAGAGGAAAGGTCTGAGGACCCCTTCAGTTTTGGAGTGCAGTGGCCCATTCAGCTGCCAACCAACCCTTCTGAGGTCCTAGATGTCCCCGGAGCACCTAGAAATCTTCCCTAAGGCAAAGCATTTCAGGTTTGGCAGTGATCAGATGCCTGCCCAGATCTGCCACCCATCAGAGTCAACACCTTCACCTTTGGTTACAGGGGCACAGAGGTCCTGCCCGTGCTTAGTCACCCAGACTGCAGTACCTGGTTCAACTTTCCCATAGTAGAAATGGGACCCACAGATCTGGGGTAAGCATTCTCATTGCTAGAGCAAAGCCGGCGTGTGTATCCTTCTGGTCACCTACAGACAGATGCATAGCATGTGCTAGAGTAGGTCTCGTGGACAAAATAAATGGGAGGAGGTCCAAAGTACAAACTCTATTAGTATAAACCTTTTTTTACACAGACGCAGCGTAGGAAGAACTGGATTTTTAATTTAGTCCCCTCAAAAAGTAGTTCAGACTATTTACAGATTTAAGACTGAGGTTTCCTAGGGCTTCTAATACCTTCAGGATTTTACTTCACCCCCATATAACACAAACAAAACACCCAGCCTTCTCCTGGATTGATTGCCAAAATGACTTCATTAATCTCATTTACATACAGACAGGTGGGTAGAAACAGAGCTGCTCCTCATATACAGCTTAATGAACAGTTTCAGTGATGACTACAGTTTAACTCCTTGCAAGCACAGCAGTGTGACATTGGTCTAGACTGGATAGTGGAGCTTTTTTGCTCTCTCATTTTACTAATATTTGGATTTCCTAACTGGTTTCAGGTTGCCACTGTTGGTAAAGGAGGCATGCTCTTCACTTCCTCCATAAACCTCTATATCCCAGTGATCCCCCTCAGGGATTATTTTTTACCATAATAGATAGGGGGCTGTGTTACTGAACTTTTTTTTTTTTTTGCAAAAGATGAAATTATTCCTACAGTGAGATTAATTAATGTAAATAGATAATAGCTATCTGAAGTACTGCAGAGGAAATTCAAGTGAGGAAAGGGCTCAAATGGTGCCTCACCATCTAGGAGGATGGCCCATACTATCATTTCCTTTTGAAAAATGGAGTTACCTATAGAAGATTTTGAGTTCACTGTCAATCCAGACAACTGTATTAAAACAAAACCTATCACCCAACCTGGGGTGGGGAGGGGGTCAAAGAATCTGTAGTAGGTAGAAATAGGAAGCTCACTGTTCCTCAGGAATAAATACTTCAAAATGATATCAAATAAACCAGGAAGCATCAGCCTACTCTTTGGCTTTCAGAGCGCAGTGGAGTGTAGCAAAAGGCATGGCTGGCCAACTGGCAAAGCTTTGTGGATATACGCTCTTATTTGGCCTGCACATTGCATTAGCACTAGAGGAATGCACTGAAAATTTTCAGTAAATACAAGACAGTAACTACTACAGAAATGGCCCTTTGTGTGAAAGAAAATCCCTGCCATGAACCATGCCGACAGGAGAAGCATTCCAGTACTTTCATCAGTTACAATCTGTTGCTTAGATTGGCACTACTATATTATTTTGTCAGTAAGTTTTTAAAAGACAAAAATTCAGCTTAAGAGCACAAAAAAGCTGCCTCAGCGCTGAGGAAGAGATGCGCCTAGCAATTTGCATCATCACAGCTATTTGCGTGTATTTCATCTCCTGTTATTATGGATAACAATGACATCACAGCACCAAATGACTTGTGAAAAATCATCAGAAACAGCAAAGTTTGGTGGCCTATAATCATTATTTTAAACTATTGTTACACTGAAAACCCAACGGCCTCCTGAAGGTTGTTCTAAAGCAGACACATGCTTTCTGTTTCACAGTTCAGTGTGTTGCTGATGTTTCATGACAATTGTTAGAGGGACTGAAGAATTGTGTTCCTTCAACAGTTTATGGAAAAGCAGCAAGCAGACTTAACTTGCACATCTTCACACTCACTCTAGACATTTGTTGTATCAGAAAAGCAAACTAACAGCCATGATCTAGAGGTTTAGGGAGAAAAATCTTACAGAAGAACTGCACATAGGAGCACATCCTTCTAGACTCCGACTGTTGAACAGTTTGTAAAGTATGTATTCTTACATTTATAAAGTGCTACAAGAGAGTTAACAGAGCTTTTTCTGAAATTCCCAGAGGGCCTTTAAAACGAGTTATCTTTTAAAGGCCCAGAGCACAGATGCACATGCTTAGACACCTTAGCACCATCCCCAGCTGGAATGGCAGCAGTTACATTTTTAAAGTTTAATATATTGCTAAGTCAGAGAAAGGTTAAATTATTGAAATGAAGTAAACACACAGAGGAGAGGTTTATAACAACACAGAAAGGAAAGCTTAAGAGTCAACTTAGCATATCTGAAAACAAACAGTAGGAAAAAAATCCACATAATTCAGTGGACTTTAAGAGGAAAGTTTTTTGAAAAGGAACTTGGTTTTAAGCATTTAGGTCAGGAAGAAGGCAAGTATGCATTAGCTAAATGACAAACCCAACCTTCTTTTAGCTATTAGATGACAAACACTCCCACTAGTTAGTCCTATGTTGGCCATCGTGCTTCACTCAAAAATCTTCCTTTTTAGTGTTCTTTGGTGCTTCTTTTCCAAGTTTGTCAGTAACTACTTCTCCTTTAGGGCAGTATCTAGCCCAAAGCCTGCTTCAGCATCCTTGTCTCCTAATCACCATCTGATTAACCTTGGCATGATGGTTTTGGGTTGAATCTACACCACAGTTTCTTATTTCCACTTTTCAGACATCTCCGGTCTTTCACGATGATCTTTCAACGTGCTTAAATATTTTCTATCCTCCTTCAACACTGAAGTTTTTGTGGCGTGCACTACCCTGTGCATTCTCAGTTTTTTTCCAGAAAGAGGTCAGACATACTACTGAATTTCAGGAGAGCGTTTTCTTTGGCAATCTTGGCAGTTCCTTCACATGACCACTCTTCACTACAAAATTTCTCATTCCGTGTCAGTCTTCTGTTTGCAAAATTCACAATAAATTTTTCTGCTGCTTCTCTTACTTCACACCTCTCTGCATTGACCTTCATTCTATAAGATCCTGTCACCTCTTCTACTTGAGCTATTTCCAACTACAAAATTTTCATCACTTATTCCTAAATTTGTGTTCAAACATCCTAGTCTTCATTGTAACTTAGAAAAATACACAAATTTTTGAATATTTTCTAGATGCATCACCTTTGTGTGAACCACTTCCCTTATTGCTTTTTCTTTCTATAGCAAAGAGGTGAACTGAATGTCACTGTCACATAAAGTCTTAGAAAACAGGATAGTTTGATGCGCTTAAGTAATTTTTAACTTTACTTAATGATGCTCATTTAAGTCAACGTCAGTTAAAAGTATTACCCATAATGGCGATACAACTGCAAGTTACACAACTTCTGTTATTTTTTTTAAAATCAAAGAATTAAGTGAGAATTTGAAATTTCTTAGCAGCCACGAAGGTTAGAGAAAACAAAGCAAGCATCAACTAAGACAAAACAGACTTGCTTGTAAGGCCAATCTCATGACTGCAGTGAGTCTGATTTCCCCACACCCCCACTTTTCAAGGTCAGCTCTTGCATGAATCGTCTATATTACACAGAAGACCATTTTCCAGTCAAAAGACTATACAGAAGATAAATTTCCAACCAAAAGAACTACAACCTGTAAGTCTTAAGGCAGCCCAGTTTTGTCTTCCCAGCCCTTTGCATGTTTTCCCAGGTAGAATGCACCTTGCTTTTTCAACTGAGTAGCAGCATGTATTTTTCAAGGGAGGGTGTTAGCTATTTACAGAGCAAAAGCAGCCTGGAAAGATATAAACAGTGATAACTTATTCCTGTTCCTCAGGGAAAAAAATAGCTGGCATCAAATGAAATCAGCACCAAGTGGCATCAAATTATTTCCACAGAAAGCACAGCTAAGCCGTGGTACTCACTGCCACAGGATGCTGAAAGCTTACATGACATCAAAACACAATTAGACACTCATGAAAAAGCAAAAATGCTACAAAAATACCATCTTTGGCTCAGAAAAAACACTAAACAGACAAAAAAATACTGCTGGCGAAGCGTAGATTGATATCTTCCAGAATAACTGTCTGTACTGTGTGTATTAAGCAACACACACTGAACTTGCTCAGTGGGCATCCAGTGGACAGGATAGCTGGGTACCTGCCTTTCACCACACCCAACACAGGCTTTCTTATTAGGCCAAAGGCATAAAACAGATGGCTCTAGAGCAACAATCAGCTGAAAATGCCAATGGGTTGAGCGTTACCAGAAACAACAGTTAAAACCTTTCAATACTCAGAAAGTTTCTTGCTATTTTTACAAGCAGAAGTTGTTAATTAAGTGTTGTCTTTCTCTACATTGTTCTCGTGTATCTATAGCAAGATTGTTCAAGAGGTTATGAAAGCAAGCTGGCTGAATGCACTCTTGGGATTTATTAGGAGAACAAAATAAGTTTAATGGCAGAAAACCATAGTGTTGGTTAACATACTTGGTTGGAGAACAAAATCACTGTGAAAGAAGATAGCACAGCCAATTTTTTTATGAGAACTAATTGCTTAATTTACCACTAGTAAACTGGATTCATGAGAAAAGAAGCCAAAGATCAATGATCTGAGCATTAATCGGTCTTTCTCAACACCAAAAGGCTAAGTGAAGTTTCTGTCTCGGGGGGCGGGGAGGATCAGAAATAGGTTTTGATAAGGAAAGACAACAGACTTCCTCCTCCAGCCATGTGGCAGTTTACTATTAGAAATATTGCAGAAAGGAGAAGGGAAACAGTAACTGTGAGGACCCATCTGTTCTTACTGTGGACATCATCCACTGGAAGTCATTGCTGCTTTCTCACTCACAGACTGAATGGCTCGGAAAGCAGTGTAACACCTCTGGCACTGTAAATGTACAAACACTGGTGCCAATCAGCTACCATTACATTTACACAGGCAGTAAGACTCACTGACTTGCAGCTAATGGAAGAGATCACATAGGAAAACCTTGAATCCCATTCCAGCTTAAATTCATCCACCTTTAAAACAGGGACCTACAATTTGGTAGCAGAGATGATTACTCAGTACTCCACAGGCAAAGTGCAGGGATGTATTGTTTGGTCCTAAGTGGCAACTGGAGACCATGTGTCTACAGCCAACCACACCTATCCAGACACCAACTAACACCCATCACACTGTCTCCCTCTGTCACATTCAACTGGTGAGACCACAGGTAGTAGGCAGAAAGTCCCATTAGTTGACAAAGCATACAACTTTTTGTTTGGGACTATTACAAATTATCCTGCATCTACTTCTGCAGTTTCCATATCCTGAAAACTACAGCCCATTTCATGAAGTATCAAGTTAGTTGAGCACAACCCACCTTCGGTAAAGCTACGCTGCATTACATCCCATACTCCCTTTATTTTATGTCTTTGATTACTTTTCTCTTTAGATGCTAGTTTTTAGACTTGGGTCCCATGGGCTCCTAAATCATATTGTTCTCAATGTAGTTCTTAGCTAGGTAAAAGTCTTTATGGCATTAGGTGAAGATCTCTCTACCCTGGAGACTGTTTATCCAAGTCCTGAATTTCTGATGCCTGAAAGAATAGAAGTGGAATAGCAAAGGCTTCATATAGTAATATAAAAACTCTCATTAGATTTTCACATCCATCCCCAATTAATCCTCACCTGTAGCCAAAGAATTTTCTAAATTCCTTATAATTCCTTCTATTTAAAGATAACAACAAATCAGTCATTCACCCCGAACTACAGGCACTCCAGCAACAGAGGACTAGTTGTACAATACACAAAGAACAGCAGGCCAGGAAAAGGCTGCCTTAAATCCTGGTATGAGGAACTGACTGAAAGAGCTTCTACAAATTCTGAAGTGTCAATCAGTGGATTATGAATGCATCAGGAACCACTTAAGGATAGTCTTCAGCCACATACCGAGATTCGTGCCATAAAGATAGGAGATTATAATATCGAACACTCAGCATTAGTCAGTACAGAGCAGTAAGCTCCACAGTTTCCTTGGCCAGCCTTGCTGTTTGAACGATACTCTGGAATCAGCCTGCTTGCTGATGAGATGTTATACTAGGGCACTTTGCCAGCAGGAAAACATATTAGCAATTTGTAAGATGTGAATCACTATTCAATATAATTAGAAATATCATACCTGGTTTTGATCATTGTAGTCACATTCCCGAACCACTACCAGGCCTCCTTTCTGACTTGGGTGGCCCTGGGCGACCAGGCATTTGTTGGTTTGAAGGTGATACAACTATGAAAGGAAAACAGTTTGATGGACAGAGTAAACAACAAACATCACATACCAAAGTGAACATATGGTAATGCTTTTGAAGCCTTAGGACTCCGTATGCTCACACACACAAAAAAAACACCCCACCCCACGCAAACAACCCACAATAAAAAAAACCTCCTTCACTTTTAAAATACCCTCTTGTTTTTCAGATAATTCACAGAAAAAACAGCATTAAATAGTTCCATTTTGCTTTCTAATTACATCAAGATTTCCCTCTTTAAGGTACAAGTGCAGTACACGCAACATGGCTCAGCACATGCTGGCCATACTCTGTCAAGTTTCTTTCCCCTCTTCACTCTCCATGAAATTCTCAGGTCCCAGGTAGTCACTACCTCAGGAATATCAACTGTACTGTATAAACTACATTTTTACTACAGTTTAGCTTAAACATAAGTCTCATCCGACAGCCTCTTGAGAAGGAATTGCATAAATACAAGCAACTTCAGAGACTTAATGTTGTTTGCAAATCAATTTTCAAGAGTTTAGTTAACTGAAAAGCCATAGTTATCAGCTAAGTTATAGAATCATAGAATCATTTGGTTGGAAAAGACCTTTAAGATCATCAAGTCCAACCGTACCTGTCCACCACTAAACCATGTCCCTAAGCACCTCATCCACCCGTCTTTTAAATACCTCCAGGGATGGGGACTCAACCACTTCCCTGGGCAGCCTGTTCCAGTGCCTGATAAACCTTTCGGTGAAGAAGTTTTTCCTAATATCCAATCTAAACCTCCCCTGGCACTTTAGGCCATTTCCTCTTGTCCTATCATTTGCTACCTGGGAGAAGAGACCACCCCCCACCTCACTACAACCTCCTCTCAGGTAGTTCTAGAGAGCGATAAGGTCTCCCCTCAGCCTCCTCTTCTCCGGGCTAAACCACCCCAGTTCCCTCAGCCGCTCATCTTAAGACTTGTGCTCCAGACCCCTCACCAGCTTCGTCGCCCTTCTCTGGACACGCTCCAGTGCCTCAGTGTCCTTCTTATAGTGAGGGGCCCAAAACTGAACACAGTACTCGAGGTGCGGCCTCACCAGTGCCGAGTACAGGGGAAGGATGACTGCCCTGGTCCTTCTGGTCACACTATTCCTGATACAAACCAGGATGCCGTTGGCCTTCTTGACCACCTGGGCACACTGCTGGCTCATATTCAGTCGGCTGTCGACCAACACCCCCAGATCCCTCTCTGTCAAGCAGCTTTCCAGCCACTCTTCCCCAAGCCTGTAGCGTTGCATGGGGTTGTTGTGGCCCAAGTGCAGGACCCAGCACTTGGCCTTGTTGAATCTGATACAATTGGTCACAGCCCATTAGTCCAGCCTGTCCAGATCCCTCTGTAGAGCCTTCCTACCCTCAAGCAGATCAACACTCCCACTTAACTTGGTGTCATCTGCAAACTTGCTGAGGGTACACTCGATCCCCTTGTCCAGGTCATTGATAAAGATGTTAAACAGAACTGGCCCCAACACTGAGCCCTGAGGAACACCACTTGTGACCAGCCTCCAACTGGATTTAACTCCGTTCACCACCACCCTTTGGGCCCAGCCATCCAGCCAGTTTTTTACCCAGCAAAGAGTACACCTGTCCAGGCCATGGGCAGCCAGTTTCTCAAGCAGAACGCTGTGGGAAACGGTGTCAAAGGCTTTACTAAGAAGTCCAGGTACACTACATCCACAGCCTTTATTTTAATGACAGATCAGGGAAGAAGGGAAAATTTTACAGACACCCAAATGCTCATTTCAGTTCAAACGCACTGCCTGGTCTGATTTGGAGTAATGTTTTATCAGGGGACTAGATTCAGGTCAGGAGCCTGTCCTGGAATGCAAAATTGTAAGCCTATGCCATCAAGGCAAACAAGGAGGTTCCCAGCAAGTTAGCAATCTCTCCTGGTCTGGGCAATGATGCCCACCCTAAAAGACACCCAAGAGATTTTCTGCAGAGCCTGAGGACTAGGTTGTCCTATTCCAACAGTCAAGAATCATTAAGATGTTGATGTATGTAACCCCACAGAGTTACTCAGCAAGACAAAACACCTCTATTCTGGCTTTAAATTATATGCGTGCCCCAAACTAACTGGTGGCCAGCAGAAGACTTCTTTTCAGGCTGATTATTTTTCTTCCCCCAATGTGGTGGGGATCAGGCTATTCAGGCAGCAATCACTGCCTGCACATAAAGAACTGCACCGCACGCAGCCAAGGGTACAAAGGAGAAAGGCAATTGTTCTAGCAATGGCCACAACTCTGCCATTTCCTTCCTCGCAGCAGAGCCCAGCTCTCTACCAAGTGCATGGGAGTGCGTTTCACAGTCACTGGGTGTGTGCATGTGTGGGAGATGGTAGGGGCCCAGATCTGGCATTCACATTAAAAATAATTATTTGCAATCTGGAGCTGAATGTAGAGGAAAAAAGAATTTGCTGTCCTGAACTCAAGGCCAGGCTGATTAATTAGCTAGCTGCATTTTATTATGAAGCCATACATAGCTGTCTTGTCATTTGTATCTATTCTACAGATTTTTAGAAACCAAAAGACACTTCCAGTAATAAAAAGAAAGGACTGCCCCATGACATGATAGCAAAAATTAGAGAGCGCAAATACCAAATCATGTTCTTCACTAAACACCATTTCTGGAAATAGCTGTCCCAAGGCACATCAACAGCCTCCTCAAGCGCACCATGTTTCTCCTGTTCCCTACACACATCTGAAACAAATTACACAAAACCTTCTATGTAACATTTCCTCACACCCCAGAGACTTCTGGGAGAGATCTCATTTTCATCATTCCTCACTCAACAGAAGGCTTCATACCTTCAAACCATTCAGCTACATAAGTTTTATATGATTTTTGTCCTTGTTTTTATTGGCCATGATGATCACCATTTGATAACACTGTTAAGAACTGTCACAATTTGTGATCATTACAGTTCTCCCCAGCTGTCAAGCCAGCACTTATCTCTGGCCCCATTAGTTTTTGAGAATAAGCTGGGATTTGGAGTGATTCATCCCGAATCCTGAAGAGTCTGGCATGCAGTGGTGACATTGGCTGATCGTTCTGTTCCTTGTAGGCATCTGGAAATAGTTTATACAATCATCAGAGCCAGAGCTGACTCTCACACAATGCTGGGTATAATTCTTGAACCCTGGAGAACCAAGCCAAGGAACTGCATATTTGTGTCTTGTCTCCCCCTTCTTAAAGGGTGCACAAAGTTTTTCTCCAAATTAAACCATGGGAAATTATTGCTAGGAAGATTTCCCCTTAAGTGTTGTTGAGGGATTCAGATCCCTCAGCAGCCTCCCCCACATCAGCAGTTCCTTAGCTAAACTTCTGTCTGAATGACAGCAGAAAGCTATTAAATTTAATGGGGCGGGGGCGGGGAGGGGGGGAAGGTCTGACTAGGGGAATAACAGCATTTAGCAACTAGGGGAAGCTGCCCATTGTATCAGTTTTATTCAGGGAAACTACACGTTTGCCCAAATAACTTCACAGCTTGGCTGGGGTACAATTATAAAAATACCGCACAAATTGTGGATTCCCAGATAGCTGCTTCCAATCAAAAATCTAATGATATCAACAGGTTCTGCCTGAAATCAGGTCCTCCAGCCTGAATCTACTTGCAGGACCAGCAACTGTCAACAGCTACTGCAGACGGTGCTACCTTGTGGAGAGGACTACATCCCTGCTTAATGCTTCCAATTACTGAGCTAGAAGGGAATCGCTAACCATAATCTATGTGCACATGAAATAGTCTATTCAAAGGTCTTCTCTTTCACAGAGAAGACCTTGAGAAAGCTGTCTTGGCTTTGAAGTTATCCGTTATTTTTGGGAAGCGTAAAAAGCACACATCAGACTAATCTGGCACTGGAAAGAACAGATGCAACCGTATGCTGGCTTTGCCTGCATACAAACCCATAAACATCAGTGTCAGAGCTAAGGCATGAATTTAATCATGATTTCCTTCATGAATACACGTAAAAATATATCTCTTCATTTCTACTTTGAAGAAAAAAGGAAAAAAACCTCATTTTTTGTTCATTATCCAACAGTCAAGCCTAGAAAAGCCATCATCAGTCTCAGGTGCCAATGCTCATCTTTGCAGCAAATTATCCAGTAGAAGCAATGAGTTTGGAAACTAATTACATTGTACTCTTATCATAAACCAACAGAGCATGAATATTTGAGGCCAAATTTCTCTCTATCCAAATCCATCTTCAGAACCAACAGCCATGAAAGCACATTCTAAAGACATCAAAACTTCATAACTCAGAGCTTTGAGGTAAGAAACCTCATTGAATAGTACCTAGTCTGAAGATGACCTGAAATATAGATGAGAGTGAAACTGATTTGCCTTTGTCTAAAGACACAAATTCTGTTATTTTCAAGACAGCTTGTTGCAAAACTAAAACTCTATGCTCTACGGAAACAGACTATTTTTCTTGTATTTGAGCAAATCTTTCAGAAAGAATCTCAAAACAATCAAAAAACCAGAATTCTGTATTTTTAAGAACATTTATCTTACCCTTCCACGCTGGATTATTTTCGGTCGTTTCTGTGCTCTATTAATAAAAACTGGCTGTGGAGCTTTGGCATTGGGCCCAGATATTTGCATCTCAGGATAGATATTATCTAAATACCACTTAAATGACTTGCAGTTCAATCTTTTTCTCAATTCTACACGGTCGGTAATATTTCCATAGTTCCTCATCCTTAGCTCGGGTCTCAAAGCAAAATACTGCTCCTGTATTTAAAAGAAACAGGTTGGGGGCAAGGGGAGAAGAATTTCAGATTATTGATTTCCAACCTTTTCCTGTTTGCAGAACTCCCAAAGCTTCATTTCATTTGGCTAGTGCTTTCAACCATTAAGTTTGAAACTGGCATTAGGGAATTCCAGTGTTTGGATTGCCACAGGAGGTGAGATTTATCTTGCCTAACTCTGAGCTAATCTTTCTAGACTGCTTTTTTTGATGAAGATACTTCTCGGCCATGAATCTGCTTGACCTTTTTTAGATGCCAACTTGAGGAGCAAACAAATCAGCCCTACACTCCATTGGCAATAAAGGCATCCCAGAGTCATTAGGTCAGAAACAGATGTGTATATCGTCATCATCCCCATCTGGCCCAGGTTTCTTTAAATTAGTTTGATTGTCCAATTGTTTTCATTGTTGTGGGGTTCAAGTGTATTTTGTCTTCCACAATTTCCAGCCTTCCACCTTTACAAGTTACCAGGACAAAAAAAAAAAATCCATACTAGAATAGACCTATAAATCTACATCTTGCGAAGTGCAGTGGGACCATGCATTTATTCACATGAAGAATCAGAACTGTCACCTGGGCTTTCTGTGAAGCCCAGTTTTTTCTGTTCACCTGCATCATCTCCAGAAAGGCTCCTGCAATGTTATTTTTTCCTGTTCTAATTTATAATTATACTTGGAACTGCACCTGGTTAGGCAAGGACAGATTAAGACTCCCGTTCAATCTTATGTGCTGTTCAACTCTAATGCAGAGACAATGGGGACAAACAGGAATTCATGAATGTACAATGTGGCATGAATACTATTACCAAAACTAGAAGAAAAATCCTCTTGTAGAGTCTTTAATTCCAGCTAGATTTTCAGAGCTCACAGAAAAGGCATTGTATTTGTACATTAACTAGTTTACTAGATATTATTTAGAAATCAGTTTTCAGGGCACTGAGCTATGGTATTTTGTTGGATTAATCTCTAGTAGACATCTGGAATTTACTTACCATAATATGGTTCTGACAGTTTTCAATTACCTACTGCTGTCTCTGATATTCAGATAACAGACAGAGTTATCTCAAGACAAATTACACATCTGTCATTATCAAGATCTTTGAGCATTTGGATGCGGTGGACATATCACTGCTATTTTAATAGCAGAGGAAGGGGAAGCATTAAGTACATTGGACTGTTGGACAACTCTGAGGAAGTTTGGAGATAGACTGGACATCACTATCACAAATTGGTCTGCCTCAAAAAAGCAGCTCTGCTATTCCAATTGCCTCTTTCCTGGTTAAAGTTCAAATTTTAGTATCCTACCTTTTCTTCATTATTTATTTCCATTGTATACATGAACTTACTTCTTTTACATTTTGCTTTTGACAGTTATGAAAATTTTGCTGTTTCCCTTCCATTATGCAGTTTTATTTATTAAATATTGAGATTTTCTTTTTGCTGCAAAACAGGTTCTTTAAGTCTTATCTTTGTACTATTCATCATACAATCACTTCAGTAAATGATACTGGCCCTAAATATTTGCATTACACTTATAAAAACAAAGATATTTCCAGGCTTGCCTTCCATACACAAATCTGTCATGATGACAGTCTCTGGCAACTATCAGAGAATTAGATTAGAAACAGCTGGAAAAGTTCAGAACACAAGTCTGTGATAAGAGACTGCTAGAATCAGCAGTTTAAGTCCATGTTGGACAAAGCAGTATTAGCTAGAAATTATAACAAAAAATCAATTCCAAGCTTCAGAGAAAGCCATCATTAATCACCAAAGAACTGTGCCTAGACACCAATAAAAGGGAAAGCGATAGATCAAATCTACCAATGCATTATGGAGATGGAGAATGGAGATAAAAATTAATGACCCCTAATAGGTTCCTCAAACTGACTGAACATCAAGATAAAGGATGGGGTTTGAAACAAACATTTACAGAATATAGAGTTAATAAAATGTCTTGTATAGAAATTGTAGGGACCACAGGAGCTGGCCACACAGCAAATCCTATGGTCTCACAAGGCAAAATGTCCTCAAGTATTACATGGATCATGGCTTCACAAAAACCTGATCTACACTTAAAACCATCAGTACCAAGATGTGAAGACAAGGAAGGAATACACTTGCCCTTGAATACAGAAGTCAAACCTGATTGATCTTCCAGGGCAAGACAGACTAAGAATCAGACTGCTAATTGAAACAGAAAGCAAACCCCCAACCAGCAAAACCCCTGTCTCGCCAACACAGAAACTACCTGAAGGCA
>VYZW01000113.1:0-35870 GCA_013401315.1 Balaeniceps rex
TTCCAATTCTCTCCCCCATCCCACCGGAGGGGTGGGGAGAGGGTGAGCGAGCAGCTCTGTGGCGCTTGGTTGCCAACAGGGGCTAAACCACGACAGCTGCTTACTTTGGGTCAAGATTCAGATTGACAGGGACCGGGGGATGAATTGAAAGTTTCCCCAACAGAACCCCTGGTTACCTTGAAGTTGGGGAATGATAAGATATATTTTTTAATAGATACTGGAGCATGCCGCTCCTGTTCAGTGTTAAATACCTGTAAAGGTAAACTGTGTAAACAAAATATATCTATTATTGGAGCCACAGGGAAAAAGGAGGTAAGGCCTTTCTTCCAACCAATTAAGTGTGGCATTGGAAATTGAGTTTCTACTCACAAATTTTTATACGTTCCCGATTGCCTGATGCCTTTGTTGGGAAGAGATTTACTTAGCAAATTAAATGCACAAATTGTTTTTGAAAAAGGCAAACAGATACTGGAAGAAAAATCCCTGGAAGCGGAAATGTTTATATTACAGGAAGAAGTACAAGAGACTCCAGAACCCGAAACAATTCTGTAAGAGATATTGAATGCAGTAACCCCTCTGTTATGGGCCTCCGGGATCCCAGGACGATCTTGTGCTGCTGAGCCAGTAAACATCACATTGAAACCTGGAGCACGACTGGTAAGATCAAAACAATATCCTATTAAACTAGAAGGAAGAAAGGGTTTAGAACCCCTAATAGAAAAGTTTATGGCTCATGGACTGCTACGAGGCTGCCAATCGGAGTATAACACTCCAATTTTACCGGTAAAAAAACCTTATTCAAATGAATATAGATTAGTTCAAGATTTGAGAGCAGTAAATCAAATTGTGCAAGATGTCTACCCAGTGGTAGCAAATCTGTACACTTTACTGCCTGCAGTTAAAGAAACAGATCAATGGTTTACAGTATTAGTTTTGAAGGATGCCTTCTTTTGCATTCCTTTGGAATTTGAAAGTCAAGATATTTGCCTTTGAGCGGGAAAATCCAAAAACTGGCCGAAAGGCTCAACTGTGTTGGACTGTTCTTCCCAGGGATTTAAGAATAGTCCAGCAATCTTTGTAAATCAACTATCTAAGGAACTGGAGAATTGGAAAAAAGAAAATACAGAAACAACTTTGTTACAGTATGTGGATGATATCCTTTTGGAAACAAGAACATTAGAAGACTCTATACGGTATACCACTGATATCTTGAATTTTCTAGGAGCAGCAGGGTATGGAGTGTTGAAGAAAAAGGCACAAATTGCACAACAGACAGTGACTTATTTGGAATTCACCATCACCAAAGGTCAGCGAAGCCTTGGTCCAGGGAGAAAAGAGGCAATTTGTCAAATACCAGAGCCTGTGTCTAAACGAGAGTTAAGAGCATTCCTGGGAATGGCCGGGTGGTGTCGCCTGTGGATTATCAATTTTGGGTTGATTGCGAAACCCCTTTATGAGGCTGTGAAAGATGGGAGCAGCCAAGTAGAATCCGAAGGGCAGGATACACAGTTATTATTGGAGGAGATGAATTGGATGACTTGGAAGCAAAAGCCCTCCTTGCCAACACGTCTGCCCAGAAGGCGGAGCTGGTTGCACTAATAAGAGCTTTAGAGCTGGCAGAAGGAAAGACTCTGAATATAGGGACAGACTCTAAATATGTTTTTGGAGTAGTTCATACACATGGAGCAATTTGGAAAGAAAGGGGTCTCCTTTTGTCGCAAAGAACACCAGTTAAGTATGGAGAACTAATAAGAAAATTGTTGCAGGTTATCAAACTGCCTAAACAAGTAGCAATTATGCATTGTAAAGCTCATCAATTTGGGAATGCTCCTGAAGCGATTGGGAATCGACGGGTGGATTTGGCAGCTAAAAGAGCAGCAGAAGAACAAGTTTTGGGAATATGGCCTGAGAAATATGAAGACTTAAAGGGACTGCCAACCTATAACAAGGAGAATGATCAGTTAGCTAAACTGCTCAATGCGGAGAATAAAGATGGATGGTGGATCACAGAAGATGATCGAGTAGTAGTACCTTCAAATGTTATGAGAGAATTTATGGAAAAAGAACTTAGGGGAACACATTGGGGGCTAGAAGCTTTTATGGACAATGTTGAATTCCACACTTTAAATATAGGGATGGGAAATACAGCTAAGAGTATTATAAAGAAGTGTGAAATCTGCCAGCGAAACAATCCTCAAACTCAACCTAGACCTCCACTGGGACAACTAAAAAAGGAAATACTCCTGGCGTCTATTGGCAAATAGACTTCTCAGAACTTCCCAGGCAAAATGGGTATCGGTATTCGTTAGTATTAGTGGATTCTTTCTCTTGATGGCCAGAAGCCTTTCCCTGTCACACCAATCAGGCTAGAGAAGTAGCTGAAGTATTACTGAAAGAAATAATTCCTCATTTCGGGATTCCGATTGGAATGTCCTCAGACCGAGGACCCCATTTTGTGGCAAAAGTAATTCAGTCATTGGCAAGAATATTAGAAATAAAGTGGGATTTACACCATGGAGGCCACAGTCTAGTGGGAAAGTAGAAAGAATGAATCAAACAATTAAAAGGCAATTGAATAAAATTTGTCAGGAAGCACAGTTAAAATGGCCAGATGCTCTCCTGTTAGCATTGTTGAGAGCAAGGATTACACGGAGATTCAGAGAAAAGGTCGGCCCTTTTGAAATACTATATGGGAGACCTTATCAAAGTATAAATCATGAGCCAGGATCTATAGAATTAATAGGGAAACAGTATCTTAAGGAATATGTGATTTCTCTAGGGAAGGTTTTGTCTTCTCTTAACAGGTATCTACAGCTGAGAACACCTTTGGGCCTGGATACTGCAGTTCACGAATTTCAGCCAGGAGATTGGGTCTATCTGAGAACTTGGAATGACGAAACTCTGAAAGAATGTTGGAAAGGACCCTTTCAAGTCCTCCTGACTACATATACTGCAGTCAAGCTTGATGGAGTAGGACCGTGGATTCATGACACTCGGATTAAGAAAGGACTCCCACCAGGTAAGTGGAATGTGGAGAAACAGAACAAAAGCCCTTTACAACTGAGATTTAAAAGGGACAATTCATGAATAGTACTTGGGATCAGGACATTGCATATGCGTATTTAAATTGTACACAAGGTGTATTCTTATTTGTAGTTATTGTAATTTTGTTTATGATTTTGATAGAGATATGGAAGCCAAAATTCTAATCATTGTAATGATAATTAGCTGCATGAAACAGGCGATACTGAGGACTGTCTTTGTCAGAAACATAATACTAACCAAAGAATACAGAAGTCTCAAATGAAATATTTGAAACTTCCGAAGGGGGGAATTGTTACCACAAACGTATATGGGTTGGGTTTTTTTTTTGATGAAATGGAAATAGTACAGGAGTTATTAGTAGCTAAGAAAGGATCACAGTTAGGAGTGGAAACTAGCACATGAGAATTGTAGAATATTCAAGGTAGTAGATAATGCTCAGGCCAGATAAGAGGGTATTAGCAATGCGTGCCTGGCTAACGATTATCTCCTCAAAGAACACAAGGCAGTAAAACTTCAAGGACTGACAAGGGAAACATCCTCCTACAAGGAAGGTGATGAAGACAGAGGGATGCCACAGCCATGAAATCAGCGGGGCTCACGGTAACCAGGGGGAAGGTGAAGACGGCAGAGGGAGATTTGGACCACCGACTCAACTGAGGGGCAAGAGGACTACCCCCCCAACTCCTTTTGAGCATGTGCAGTGAATTAAAATCAGACTGTAGCTTTAAATTTAAGCAGAGAACATACAGACCAATGGAAGAAGAGGATGCTCAGTCAGTTCAATGGTTATGTGTTAGATAGGCGTGGTGTGTTAGCTGTCTTGTATACATGTCAAAAAGAACTACAGTAGGTGTGCTTGATTTGTGGAAATATCCCACCTTGCACCCTGCGCAGAGCAAAACAACGTCTCCTCTCTAAACATACTTTGTGTGTTTCGGGAGTTATTTTATAATACAGGTAACATGGTGATCATTTCTATAATGTCTTGCTGCCTGCTGTAAATATAGATTAAACCTTTTGGTGGAAATAGAAGCAGCCTTTCAGTTCTGAATCATTAAATGACAGTCAATTAAGAGAAAAGGAAAGTCTTCCGAAAACAAGCAAACAAACAAAAAACCTGAGCAGGTTAGAAAGGGAGGTGTGATAGCAATCCTTTGGCTGATGGCCTTTTCTGTCTTTTCACAGGGCACCGTGTATGTACGGGGGAGCTGCTGGCAAGGATGAAGCTCTTTACTGTCTTTCCCCCCTGTTACAGGCATTCACCTTCACCCTGCCAGAAGGAGTGAAAGAAGTCATACAAAGCTTGGTTTTGGGAGCACAATGAAGCCACCTCCCTACCAGCTCTGCGCCATTCCTTGGTAGGAAATGGTGCCCCGCAGATTCAGGGAAGACTTACTCTGCAAGATTGTTTCTGCATGTGAATTCCTTTTTGCATGTCTTAAGATTTTTGCTTTCCTCTTGATTTGGTTAATCACTACCCTGAAAGATGCTTTTCAGACAGTTGTATCCTGAGGATTGTACCTACAAAGAGTTAGTCTTTTGTTCTTGTTTTCTGTTTGGAAAATCTTGGTAAATTTCTCCTGATGCATAACAAATCAAGACATTAATGGAAGAATTGGAATTGGGCCTTATTTATTGGTAACTGGAAAGGAGATTTACAGTGAAAGAGCCTGAAGCAAAGTCTATAAATTAGAAGTCTCATGAATAGAGATCTGTGCATTCTTTCTCTTAAGCCACAGTTGCATTTGTGGAGATAGGCTTAGAGGTCTTTCAATCTGTCTCAGGATATTAGTGAGTGCAGGAGTTAAAAGAAGCTCTTGGGGGAAGCTTTCTAGAGCGACAGATAATATGATCTGAGATAACATTCCCTTAGACGGATCAGGTTGGTTGTTGTGCAAGCTTCTTTTATACAACTCTATCATTGACACCTGGCAAGACAGTTCAGGGTTTCACCCACTAAAACAGGTAGTATTTCAGCCCTTCAGATGAAAATAGAGAAGTGGCTTCATCAGCCAGGCATGGAGAGCTTTTCATAATGCAGGCAAGGAGCAAGGACTGGAAGACAAATGACAACAGGGAGCAGACACAAAGTGTTGATAAATTGTTCTTTTTTATGAGCCCACTGGTTGACAGCAACATGAGAACATGTCTTTTTCTTGACAGGTAGTCCTCTGGTGTTGTTTGCTCCAGATCCTCCCATAATTTATTCAGCTTCATTTATTCTTTCAGTTCTTTAATGGATTCTTTATCACAGTTAGCTGACTTCACATCAGTCAGCATAAATTAGCATATCACGACCAACAGAAGATTTGGCACTATTGAAGAATTCTTGAAGCCCTTTATGAGCATGGTGCTTAAAGACTTGGCAAAAGTGGATATTTAACATTTTGCTAGTTTGGTTACTGACAGTTGAGAAGGGATTTTTTTTTGACAGCATTGGGAGTATGTTCTTCCTGTATGACGTACAAAGTGGATACTGTATGCCAACATAGGAAGGATTATTTTTATACACTGATTAGCTGACAGTGCCCTCTGCGGGACTGAAGTCATTATCAGCTGTATTTGTTTCAGGTACCTCTGTCTACTTTGTATTTTAGAGCACGCTGGTCTAACAGGCAAAGATGTGTGAAATCAGTAATCTCATACAGGATGACACCTGGGGTGCCAGTTTCTTCCCCTGCAGGATTACCTTGATGGGATGGTTCAACCCTTTTCACTGCTGTGGCCTGGATGGCAGCGTGTCCAGACAGGTAGGTGATTGGTGTGAAGTCCCCTCTGTGCTGGAACTGCAAACGTCCCCCTGGCAGTAGCTCCACACTGGTAAAGGGGATGCTCCATTTGTATCCACACGGATAGCAGGAGGAGAGGCAATGACAGCAGCAGTTCCTTGCCTTTAGCACCAAAGTTAAAAATCACTAATCCTAAAGAATAGCTGGTAGATAGCATTGAAGAAATGCTGCTGCTGGCTGCATTTAGTAATTATGAAGAAAATGGAGCCTAGGCAACCTCATAAATACATGTTCCATCAAATAAAGTAAGATGAATCCCATGCTTCAGATCTAAAACAACCCACAGTCCTTCCTTTTTCAGTGTGAGAGAACCTTATTGCAGGCTAGCTCCAGCTGCACCACTGGTTAAAGTGTCTACTGAGCTCAAAAACAAGTAAGGTTTGAAGCTATCAAGTGTCAACAAATGAGTTGTTTTCCCATTTGTGCAACACCCTGGTTCCCTCCAGAACCTCTGCCTCTTCTTCCCCGTGTTTGTCTCGCCTCTCCAAAGTGTTCTGTTACCTTTACAGTCTGTACATCTTTCCAACCTACCCCATTTTCTCATTTATCTTAATTTTTTTTCTCTTCATTTTTGTTCTTGAGTCAAGGCTGTCCCTTGACTAATCTTCCACCAGAAGATGTCATTCAGTTTCACAAGTTAATAGAGAGAATAAAGTCACCCCCACTGATCTAGAAGGACTGTTACAAGTGGCTAAAAGTACAGTTTTGAGCTCATCCTCTAGACAAGTTATTAGTGGTCATTTGAGAATTAATGAGATTTTCTTTTCAGATTCTTTTTAATAAGCCTTGGATGTTCGAGCCTTAAGGATCTGAGTAGATTACAAAATATTCCTAGGTAAACTGGAAAGTAATCCAGCAGTGACGTATAATATGAGGTAAAAACGTATCTGCGCACTCTTACACTGTAGTAATCTGTGGTAAATGTCTGCTCATACTTTCTAGGGAAAACTACACGTGCCAGAGTAAGTGCAAACATTTCAGAGCATGAAATTCAACTTTGAATGCACTTGCTATGCAAGCTGTGTGTAGTGGCTCCAAAGGAAGCTCTGCTCCCCTTTTAGAAAGGAGGAGAGGGTGAAATGCCTCCTTAGGGAGGAGAGTGTGAAATACCACTATTCCAGCTCCCTTCATCCCTTTTCTAGGGCTAAGAGACAAATCCAGGAAAGAAATAATCTAAATGGCAATCTTGGTTTTCCTGGGGCACTCCCTTTCAGTGCCACTTCCCTAGCTGTGTTTTCTGGTGCCTGCTGAAGGAGAGAGCAGCCAGCTGAATGTACTACAGAAAACATGGGGGCTTCGTCTTTCTGCCTTCAGGAGCTGATGCTATTTGTAGAAGAGCAGAGAGGGACTAGCAGCTTAAGGTGACTACACACTCCACTTTTCCTGTAAATAACGTGAGTTTCTGGGAGCGGACGCAGTCCCCACTGAGCAAAGAAACGTGCAGGACTGGTGTGGAGCAGACATATAAGAAGGTACGGGCCATCCTATTCCCCACAGATCACTCTACTCTCCCTTCCTTGCTTCTATCTCATCTTCAAAATCCATTTCAGGTGTTGTCTTGCTTGGTCTGCCTTCCTGCTTTCAATTTTTGCTGCGAGTTTAGCTGCATTTGGCTTCACTCTTTGCCACAAAGGCTGGTGTGAAATAAGCTGTCAGAGGACCACGCACACTTTGTGTATGCTGTAGTGAATCCAGGTAGGGCTGAAGTACCTTATGATAATTCCCAAACACATATGAAATTGACTCATATAATAATAATATCTCTTTACTATTTGCCTTCAGAGGGAGCTCTAGCCAATTTCTTTGAACTTGGTAGAGAGCTCAACTCTGAACTGATGCACAAAAAGACTCTTAAGAGAGGAAGAACACATCTTTACCCTCTCCTGCCTCCTAACGTAGCTGCTTGCTGGTTCAGCTCCTTTCTATGTAATGTGCTTTTTTACACCTGTGTTTTCAACTCCCCTGCACATTCCTCCATTCATTTTCTTCCTTATACAATGTCCTCCATCTCCAAGTTTTTCTTTGGATATCTTCTAAGCCTGTGCTGTCTGCTGTTCCCTCTTATGCTTTCCTCACTGAAATCTCTCCACCTATTCTTCCCATCTCACCTCGCTCCCATCTGTTGTAACACATATTCGGCAGGTGTTCCTCATTCTAGTCTTCTTTCTGATTCTCTCTTGTAGCCTCTTTCTGTTTTTACTCCCTTTCCTACACTACATAGTTGTTTGTCTTTCCCTATTCTGTACAGTTTCTTAAATTACATGCAGAGTAGCCATAGTTATGTTCCCTAACGGTATTGCTTTATATGCATTAAGATAAAAAGCTGATAATGACAGTATGGATTGCAGCCACTTCACCTCCACAAGCAGAAGATACAGGGGAATAATGTCATGGTTGAAGAAAGCAGCCTGAGGCTTTATTGTCACTAACAGCAGTAAGAAAATACCATTTTGAAAAAGGAGTGGTTGTCAGAAAGCTTAAGAAAAAAAGACCAAGTCGGTAAGTGCCAGCTTCTTCCTTCCTCTTTCTGGTAGGTCATTGCTAATAGCCTCATCAACTGCATACATTTTGTTGTGAAAATGTGTTTGGGTTTGGAGAATGTAATCAGCATCAGGGCATCACCATTTCTGCACATGAAATTACTCAATCCTTGTTTCTTGGTTTTCTGAATCTCAACCCATGCTCCCAGGATCTTCCATGTCCCTGCAGCTGTTGCTTCATCATTTAGGAAACCCGTCATGCTGGGAGGGTTTTGGCTGCATGCCGCAATGTCTGGATTCTGCTAAAAGGCTTGAAAAAGTTACTACTTAAAAATAATCACTGGGGATGAGTTATTGTGTTTAATACACATGGTCCAAGGAGCTGTGCCATCCTAGAGAAATATCTGGGAAAAATTAGGTGGACCCCAACGCTTCAGAGTTTCACACTTGAAAATCTGGCAGAACCAAAGATAGCTTTGGAGAAACTGGAGATCTAAGATGGATATTGGAATTTAAACTGAATCTTTGTTGCCTGCCATAGAAATATAATGTCAAAACATATATATTCTGTTTAAGTCCTAGATTGTAACTTGGTGGAGAGAAAGATGGGAATTTAATGTGATTCCTCAGGAAGAGGGAGGCGGTGCTGGGTAAAGAGGAGATACAGGGAAAGTCCATCTGAGTCCAGAGAGAAATCTGGTCTTTGACCAGTGTGAAGGAGGAAGGCAGAGGGGCTGGGTGATGCGATGCCACTGGCCACCTCATGCTGTGGTAGGGAAGTCATTTTAGGAGCCGGTCAGCCCGGAGAGAAGGCTGTGGCTGCCATCTTGAGCAGGCAGCGGGGACGCAACCAAGCTGTCACAGGCAAATGTTGCAGAAATCTGATCTGGGAAAAAAGCACCTGGACTGGCACCTGGAAACAACCTGAAGGGAAGGCAGGCTGCTGGCTCGCAGGGGAATGGTTTCCACAACTGTGTCATGCAGCCTTTCGGAGGGAACCACACGCCTCCTTACAGAGCAGCTTCCCACAATGGCCGCCTCACATGGGATGGAGGAGGACTGGGGCTTGGGTGTGCCTCCTCATGTCCACTCCCTTCTCCAGCACAGTGGTGGCTGCAAGTGCCGATCTGCCTTCTGTTCGGCTCCATTTTCTGCCCTTTTATTTTTTCCTGGCTGCTCCTGCCCCTGTGGTGTGCCCCCGTTTTAGATGGGGAAGGAGGACATGACTGCTGCCGGGGCAGGGCCTTGGCACCATGGAGGGAAGCAGAGGGCCAAAGTCTGGAAAAGACAGGAAATATTCTTCCTCCCTCAGGAAACCACCACCAGGGAAAAGGTTTTAAAGCCTCCTGAAGTGGCCAGAGTATGAGAGGAGACATGGATCCCCATATCAGGGGAATTTGTTAGCAGAAATGATGGCAAAGGAATAAGAAAGGAAGAGCTTCAGGCTGGTGTTAAGACTATGACAAAGGATGTGGGTGAATCTGACGAGCTTGAAGGGACCAATGGTGTTCGAATACCTGGATTTGTGAGAAATAACTGATACTGTGAAAACTCAAGGCTGCAAGGCTAAAGAAAGAAATAACGAGGTCCTGTTGTGAGGCTGCAGCCTTGGAGGCAGCGAAGGCCCTGGGCCTTAACTTCTTCACTTCCCCATGGAAAAGATCACTGGACAAAAAAGGCTTTTCCTGTTGAGAAAAATCATTTAGATGGAAAATCTTTGAATATCTAAAAGGCCAGGGAGGGTATTACATTGATTCCAAATGAAAAATTCTGATAAACTGGTGAATTTTAAGTAGATTTTGTAAAATTACACTGGATACAGAGCAGGTAAAACTTATCAGAATTTCTTTTTAAAGAGAATTTTTTTTCCTTATTGAAGGAGAGAGTTAAATTAGAAATGAGCGCCTTGAAAAAAAACCTTTTTATTATAAATAAACAAAGCTTTTGTAGAAACACAGAAATATCCCTTTCTTGGTTAATACACATTAATCAGTTGTGCTTTAGCGGTAACGAAGTGCAGTGGGTTGGAGGCGAATTGACTTGGAGGTCTGGAAATTGTGGGCTGGCAAACTCCAGGCTGTTCTTTCTGGGTAAGGGTGTTTCATGTCTCAGAGCCACAAATCCTGTGAAACAGTTTCTGTCCCAAAGACAGGACACTTGGAAGAAGCAAGCTGATGCACAAGTCGTCTTGGCAGGTTTTCAGGAGATTAGTGAAAACTAAGTGTGAAAAAAAGGGAAATTAGTGAAAAAAAGTCTTTCTTTTATGAGTGTTTTGTTTTCAGGGGATGGGCGTTTTTCACAGGGAAGCATTTATGCGATAGCATTTCAATCTAGATCTGTAACACAGGGCTATAACTGTCATTGTTATGTGGTGCCCAGAATCCTCCTTACGTGGTTTTCATGGTCTGATTGCAGGCATGTAAACTCCCCGATGCTATGTTTATACTTCCTGCATGTGTTGAAGCTTGGCAAAGAGCCTTGGCTACAGACTGCGTTTATTCTCAAGTTACCAAGTATGGCACATAGATGTCATGACTAGTTTTTGCTGGGGCCCTTAGTTCTGATTGTAAAACAAGATTCCCAGGAGGTTTTTCCTATCTTTTTTTTTTATCTGTGTGTTTCATACTAGACGTATTTTGTATATGCATATGCTTTTATTTATCTGGCAAGCTTTCTGATGATTGCTCAAAATACCCTTTAGGGTATCTACCTTTATGTCAAGATTGATGAAAGGGGAAATTCAGAAGCAGGCAAAACCCTCAGTGAAGTTAGCTATTGCAAATATGTTAGGGAAAAAAAAGTGAGGTTATATATTAAACCAGTTATGTTTTCAATTAAATTTGAGAGCCTAGCAAATTTTGCTTTTTGTATTAAGCATTAGATACTCGTATACCTATCTTAAGATAAATGTAGGCTTTTAACTTTTATCAGCCTTCCCATTACTGGATATACGTGTACATGGAATATATACAAAGCATTTTAAAAACTCCAAGTTTTAACATCCACTTACTTTTGCATGCTTAATTTGTATGTATGGCTGTTGCTTTTCTAAAAGCATTCATGAAGTATTTGTAGGAGCACATACCATTCACAATTGTTTCAGAAAATTCGATGGAGAATTTACATGCGGATATGTGTATCCACATTGCCTAGAAAATCTTGGCGCTAGTCTTTAAAGACACCATTCCTAAAAATCTCGTGATCCATATTTGATGAATATAATCTGAATGAGAAGAGGGAGAGGGGTATGCATCTATTAAACATGCTTGAGCATGAGAATGGAATGAGTGGGACGAAAAGGGAGTGGTTGATAATAAAGAGGGAGGGTTAGGGGTGGGGAATAGTTATATGAAATTTAAACTCTTATGAAAAAACTGGTTGAGCAACCAGCCCTAACAGCTTCAATAGACTATTTTCAATAAAGACAAGCTGGTAAAAGCAGCTGCTAAAATGTTGACAATAGTTCAAGTTCTTATGGCCTTGGTTGTATTCCTTCTAATTATGCAGTTTTTTAAGTTGCAACGAGTACGGAGACGGCTTCCTCCTGGACCAACCCCTCTCCCAATTCTTGGGACCTTGATACAGCTGAACTTTCAGTTTAATCGTGATCTCCTCATGAAGGTATTTATTTTCAGATACTCCTAATTGTTTAAAAGTCTTTGTAATTTCCCATTTCTCATGTTGTTTGCTATGTGAAAACATCCTGTCCCAAAACTACATTGGTAACATGCTGTAATTGTTAACTAGCTACTGTGATATTGCTCTTGGTTTGGTTTGGAACTGCTGGTTTGGTTGGCAAAATAAGAAAAAGTTATTGCAGCATAAAGTAGTTTGCCAAGCTAAGAAAACTGGTATTGGAAATTCTGAATGTGTGAAAATCATTCTGCTGCTTAAACCCATCAACTTTTAACATTGAATTTGACAAATTCATGTGAAACTTCACATCCTTCCATCACCCCTTAACACTAAATTTGACAAATTGATGTGAAAATTGATATGATTTAGGATTAAACACCTTTAGGTATAATATATCAGATTTGCAGTTAGGGAAAAGAAATATTATTTAAAAAAAAATTACTTTCACGGGATGGATTTTTAGCTTTCACTGGCAATCTCTAGCTTGAGCAGTAAATAGATACTTAAGATGCACTATGTGTGTATATGCCTGTTGGTATTGACAGAATCTAAAAAAACCCCACAAACCTTTTGTTAGTTGGTTTTTGAGGAGTACTTCTGTGCACAAAGCCACCTCTATTTCATTCCGTGGGTTCTCGCAGTGCTTTCAGGAGTCTCAACAGACAAATTCAGTGGCTTCTGCCACTGCGATTTGGATGAGGCATGCCAGTTATTCCAACCAAACAGCAGGTTCAGACAAGAAGTAAGGACACTGTGAGACAGAATGGTCTTACTCAAGTTCCAGTACCTAAATATGCAAAGGGACAGGGGGAAAGAAGAAAGTAACTGGTCCAGTCTCTACAAGCTAGTTAATCCTCTGACATTTCTGTGCTCCCTTTGCACCACTTCACCAGTACAAATGATAGAAACCCTCTTGAAATAAATTCATGCATAGAAAATACCCTTTATCACATGAATCATTGTGAATGGAGCCTTAGCTTATATACAGTAATAAAAGCTACCTAAAGTTTCTTGGCATAGATCTGTGGCTCTGAAAAGCTGGAATATTCAGTTGTTTCCAACAGCGAATGCTGGAAAAGACATTCACGCTTTCTCACAGATAATTGTAATCTTGTGGGAAAGATGGAGAATATCATTCCACCTTAGGGCTGGTCCTGCAATCAGTGTAAAAACACGTTCATCGTCTGATTGTTTGCAGTGTGTGGGATTTCATCTATGCTTTCCTGGCTTCTCTCCCGTCTATAGCTGGCAAAAACTCATGGCAACATATTTACCTTATGGTTTGGATGGGCCCCAGTGATTGTACTGAATGGATTTCAAGCAGTTAAGGATGGTATGACCATGCACCCTGAAGACGTTTCTGGGAGGCTAGTGTCTCCTTTCTTCAGAGCAATGGCCAAAGGAAAAGGTGAGATTTTCTTGCCATAGATATTATCTTGACAAATTGCAGCTCTTTTGTAGTTCGTAACCGCTTCCAAAGGTATCATAGTAGCAGGGTTTGCTACATTGAGGAATGACTGCCAGGTGAACTGCAAAGTAGGGAGGGGTGAAATAGCCTTTGGATAGTAGTAGGAGGAAAGAACCAGCAGATTCATAATGCCTTGTGTGAAATATTCACTGGAGCAGATTCAGAGGTTATGAGGTGAGGCAGTGGTAGGTTGTGCCACAGAGAAGTGGAGGAAGAGCAAGAAACACCACAATTCCTTGTCCTGGACTTGCTGCCTCTCACCATTACATTTTCAATTGAAGAGTGAGCTTGATGGTGGGATCTTCTTCCCATTCCCTTCCTTTTGTGAGTATTTTCTTACTCTCACAGCTGCATCTAGAGATTCAGTGCACTTCTGTTTCAACCTTGCTGTGGGTTTCATACTCCCCAACCATACTGGAAGTTCCCAAACTCCTGATTTTCATGAACACATGCATTATAAAAGAACCTTTATTTTATTTGGGACTTTGGCTTTTTTTAAGGAAACCTAATTCCTTAAATATTTCTAATTTGAATTTGTTTCAGTCATTGGTGATTTTTATACTACGTTAAAGATCCTGTTAGTATATGATGTTTATTCTTCTGAAGAAATTTGTCACAAAGCCCAGGTACTGAACTTTTCTGCCCTGTGGATAGGAACTTTCCTCCCTGTCTGTGGAGAGTCAGAACCCTTTCCCTTTTTCTCTTCATAAGAATCATTACGCTGGTCAGGTGAGCTCCAAGCATAGAAGAAAGCAGGAGGCAAGCACTTCAGAGAATGTCTAGAGAAGCAGCTGTCAAACTTTCTGAGATAACTGGTTGTCTTGGATCAAGCTTAATCCTGCGAGTCGCCTTATTATCCAGTCGAGTTTGTTCATTTTAGCCCTGCCCACATGCTTACATGCCACAGCTGCTCCTTTGTGTCTTTGTGTTCATAGGCAATGTAATAGTTTCATTATATCCTGCGGTTTAGTAAATCTTTTAATGTAGTCTTTGTCTATAATAAATATTAGCATGATAAAGAGCTCTTCTTTGAATGGCTGCAGGGATTATGTTGGCAACTGGTCACACCTGGAAGCAGCAGAGAAGGTTTGCACTGAGAACGCTCTGCAATCTTGGTCTGGGAAAAAGAGGTCTGGAGCATCGAGTTCAAGAAGAGGCCCAGTACCTGGTAGACTTCTTTGCAAGTATGAAAGGTATCTCTGCAATAAATACTGATTCATTTTTGTCATTAGTCTGAAGTCTTTAGTGTATAAGCTTCTCTTTCCTGCTCTGAAATCAAGGGCAGCTTTTGTTCCACAAGAGAGCGTGCAGGGTCTTACAGTGTCTATGTGGAATGGACTGAAAATGCAAAGACTCCAGTCCTGTGTTTTCAAACCCAGGGGAAGACTATTCTTGCTTGAAGTTACTTACAAAACTACTAAAACTGGGAAACAAAACTGGAGCTTATTTATTATTTATATAATAGAATGTTTAAAGTGGAAAGGGATCTCTGAAGATGGTCTAGTCTAACCCCTTCTCAAAGAAGGGTCAATCAGAGCAGGTTTCTTAGGGCTGAGTCCAGTTGGGTTTTAAATATCTGCAAGAATGGAGACTTTACCACCTCTCTGGGTAACTGGTTCCAGTGTTCAATCAGCCCTACAGTAAAAAAGTTTTATATGTTTAGGCAGAATTTAATATATTCAGCTTTTTCCCATTGCCTCACTTGATACCACTGAGAAAAGTCTAGCTCCATGTTCTTTATTCCTCTCCGTCAGGTATTTATACACATTTAAGATACTTCCCTGAGCCTTCTCTTCTCTAGACTAAACAGTCCCAGCTCTCTCAGCCTCTCTTACATCAGATGCTCTAATCCGTTAATTGTCCTTGTGGCCCTTTGCTCAACTTGTTCCAGTATGTTGATGTCTCTCTTGTACTGGGGAGCCCAGAACTGGACCCAGCACTCCAGATGGGTCTCGCCAGTGCTGATCGGAGGGGAAGGATCACCTCCCTTGACCTGCTGGCAATGCCTTTCCTAATGCAGTCCAGGATGATGTTGGTTGCCTTTGCCTCAAGAGCACATTGCTGGCTCATATGTGGTGCTGGTGCATAAAGATATGCTGAGTTAAGTCTTGTAACGCCATTTGCATGAACTCTGTAAAGCAGTGACTAGAATCTTCTATTTATTACAGCATTTTATCCTGATTAACCCAGTTAGGAGCATGTGAGTTGGATTTCCCAATACTGATCATTATACAAAGGCACAGTAAATCAGGACATGCTGTGGCTAGCATTGTATCAATTAAAGTAATTGCATCTAGCCCAATCCCATGGTTTAAGAACTAGGAGAGATTGAGAGGTGACCACGTGTGCCGGAAAGAAAAGCCCAAAACAATAAGCTGCTAATCAGAATTGTGCATTGGGTGTTGGACAGCTGCATCAGTACATACATAAATATAGCTGTTTATAGTCATTTATTCTGGAGTCACAAAATAGGTTTTTTTGAGATTAGATTTTCAAGTAATTGCTTTAAAATTAGTTATTATATTGTTGTCACAATTGGTTGAAAGGACTTTATGAAATTTTATCTTACTGGAGGTTGTACATGTTTAGCAAGGTCAGGCAAAATATAGTAGCCTTGCATGTATTTATGTTCTTGCTGAATAAGGCTGCCTCTCTTCTTATGGTTCTCCCCTCAGATTTCCTTTGACCACAGTGTTTTCAGTCATTCCCATGCTTGAGACATATTTTGAATTTGCCAGGCAGCAAACTTGCATATATTTTTTGTCTTACCTCTAAATTTGCTCTATCATATTACGAAATATTTTACACATTTGGTGTTTCTTTAGGGTACCACACATTCCTGGGATTATGGGATTGCACCATAGTTGTGAAGAATCAGTTTGATACTACAATTTTGTAAGAAGATTGCTGCTTCTCTGTGAAATGCAATGCTCTCCTGAAAGTTCTTTGGGTAACCTATAATATTCTCTCATTTCAATAAAGCAGAATAGCAGACATTAACGGTAACATTTATTATTATGGTTGCAGGGAAACCCCTGGATCCTTCTTTCCCTCTCATTCATTCCATCTCAAATGTAATTTGTGCTGTTGTTTTTGGACATCGCTTCTCCAGAGAGGATGAAACCTTCCATGAACTGATTAGAGCCACAGAGCATCTATTCAAATTTGGAGGCAGCTTTATTCATCATGTAAGTAAACAATCTGTTGTCTTTTTCTGAATAAGACAGAAAGTGAGAAATGCAGATTCAAGAGATAGCTGTTAGGCAAAAGTTTTTGAATGGGTGAGTGATGTCCCATGCAGCTTTACTGGGCAGTGCACTATCTCAAAGTGTGATGGTAATGCCCTACATACCAGCCTTGGTCATTTGTGTTCATTGTCCTGTGTTTGAGTACTGTGATAAGGTAGTTTGCTCCTAAATCTTTGCAGCAAGGCACAAGCTGATGGACTGCTCCTGGGTCATGTTTGTTACTTGGTTTCTCAACCCCCGGACACAACAGATTCCTGCCTTGGGCATCATGATTGTTAAATACTAAATGTCAAGTCTAAAAGTGTGATTCACACACTGAGTTTAGACACTGTTTTATATACAGTCAACAGAGAGAAGAACGATTCAAATACCTAAGTGTTTTGCCTGTGGCTACTTACCTCCACTTCCTCTATAAGAAGTGGTGACTTGAAGACTTCGCAGAGAAATCCACTCCTTCACCTTGAGTGAGGAGCAGCTCTAGACGCAGACAGCAGAACATAGGAAATGCTAGGACAGCAAATATACCCGTAAGCTTGGCAATCAAAACAATCGGCGCTCTTCTGAGACTCCAGGACTTATCTGACACTAGAAGAGGCCTGCTTTGCACAGGAGTGCATTCAAAGTTGCCTGGGAGTTCTGGTTGTGGTTCCACTTCTAAAGTTGTCCCATACATCTTATACAGTAGCTTCTTAATGTAAAACACATAAACAAGCCCTGTAATATTGAGATTTCCCCCCACTTCCCATGGAGATTCTTGTCACTGAGTTATGATCAGGTTCCCTTTTGCTTAGCCTAGCTTTGATCCTGTAAGTTGTATGTAGTGGTGGCAGGCAAGACCTGCTTTTGGGAAAGAGAATATACCTCCTTTTCTTCTCTCCTTGCTATCCTAGCTTTGCTTTAGTCCACATTGCTGCATCCACATCCCCATTTCTTAACTGGATTCCATGCTGTCAGGCACTGAATGGAAGAATGCTGTGGATTGGGCCCCTCCAGAAATGGAGGAGGAGTTTTGGCAGGACTGGTAGCCAGGAAGGTGGATGGGCTCAGTTCCTGTCTTGAACATTGACAGCTAAATTCCACTTACAGTTAGGGTGCCATAGTAGCCAGAAAGTGCATGCGTGTGGGAATGCGTGTAATCTGGGCAACCATATATGATTAGTCAGACCACACTTGAATGTAAGGCTTCTGAACAGATTTAAAAAAAAAAAAAAAAAAAAAAAAAAAAAAGAGAGATGGAAATAAACAAAAAGGATATGAAGTTCTATGTGAATTTACCAAGGGCTGGACTACTACCTTTCTGTGATAAGGCAATGATTAATTGATAATTGGATGTCTGACAATAAGAACTGATTTTCCAAAAAGACAGAAGTATAGTCTATCTAATTCGGCCAGACTCCAGTGAACACCTAATAACATGCTTTCTGCAGTGTAATTAGGGGAGTACAAGAAGAGCTCAGCAAAATGAAGACTGAGAAAGGATAGAACTTCTGCTGATAAATAAATCATGGGATTATGTTTCAAGCAGGAAAAGAACTATTAAGAGAAAATACACTGCAGATACAAGAACAATGTATACAAATTACCCAGGCATAAATATAGGCTGAAAATCAGAATGAACTTTCTAGCTATCAGAGTAGGTAGAAAGCAGCTATTCTTAGGCCAGATTTTCCCAAACGGTGAGAGAGAAGGATACAGTTAATCTGGTTGTGTCAGATAATCCCTTCATCTTTTCTAGAGAGCACTGCAAAATGTCAGGTAGCTGTTTCTCAGCTTTTCTGGGTTTTGGATGTTTCAAGTGTTATTGAGGACCCTTGAGAGCTCGATTAGTAGAGAGTGCTTTGGGGGATTACCGAGTTGGTATACCAGCCACCGGTAGCTGGCTCTTGCTTTGAGTTGTATCAACTGCTTTTGCACATCCTGGTGAGGACAGTTCGCAACGGCTTCGCCTCTTCCATCCTGGTATTCTCCACTGGAGGGCAGGATCTCACTTTTTAAATGTCTGAATACAGTTCATTTGTAATTGAATACATGAATTAGATAATTGAATAAATGAATACAGTTGATTCTAATTATAATAATTTTAATTTGGCTTGTGGGTGAGCTGCAAGCCTGTGGAACTCTGAATCTTACCATCAGCACAGCTAGAAATTATATAGTGTACTGTTTCACAACTTGAAAAAATAAGCATAGCCTTTGTCAGAATATTTTATTAATGATGCAAAAACACATGCTAACATGAATATTACCTTCTCTTTTTAGTAGGCTTAAAATGCATTTTCTAGTGATAGAGACTTTGTGGTACCTTTGTGTCACTCCTGCAGCTGTATGAAATCTTCCCCTGGTTGATGTGCCGTCTCCCTGGTCCTCATAAGAAGGCATTGTCTTGCTATGATGTCCTGAGCTCTTTTACAAGGAGAGAGATCAGAATGCACACGGAGCGCGGGAGACCAGATGAACTGCAGGATTTCATTGACTTTTATCTGGCTCACATTGAAAAAGTAAGTATTTGTTCTGCCTGATTATACATTCATGGGGAATAAGGTGAAATGGACCATTAAATCATCCAGTCTGAGCCCTTCTATTACAGTTTCTTACCTTTCATAGACATCCTAATGTGAGTTCAGTAACCAGGGACTTGCCAAATCCTTTCTAATTATTGATATGCCACAGCACCTTGCAATTCTTTCATTAAAGGACAGGTTACTGTCCTTTAATACACTATATTTTTTCTCATCGGCACAAGTTACAAACTGATTCAAGGCCTCCAGGAAACAATACTGAATTTCTAAGTGGACCACAAGAGAACTGGGAAGGTCTTGGGGGGACAGAGTGGGATGTTCTGGATAGGATATTTGGCTGGTAAGGGTTTGTCAAGAGAGGTTGCTGCAATAGGACAGCTGGATTTTGAGAGCATTTTGTGGGGAAATAATCTAGGAGTCAGTGGAGTTTCAGACAACGCTGGAGAAGAGGAGAGTGCCAGGGTCAGTGAAGTTTCAAGCAGACAAAGGGAACTGGGACAAATAAGGGCATTTTGGGCAGGCAGGCATAGTAGAAGTAGGTGGGAATCCGTAGGGTTTTGAAAGGCTGTAGGAGGCTTGCATAAGCTGTGAGGGGGACACATATCTCTCCCTTTTCTAGACCTTACCAGGATCACTTTTTCTTTGAATCTCTTGGGAACTGGATCCCCTCCCTAATCCCTGGACTACCAGCTCCCTTCCCCTCTGTGACTCCTTCTACCTCCACTTAATCACTCTTCCTTTCTCCTGTTCTCCACTGCAGTAGGCCATATTACTCCTCCTGTTCTGCTTGGTGATAGGAAGAAAAAGGAGAAAGGGGAAGAAGTGAAAGAAGTGACAAGATGAGACTGGTGTTACTGGGTGACAGGGCAAGAGTGGCTCAGAGCCAAATGAGATAGCCAGGGTGGGGGGTATCCTTGCAGCCCCTGGAGAAGTGGGTAGTGACTGCTGCTGCTGGGTGGCAGTGCTTCCCCGCAGGGACAGCCGGTGTCCCTTCTGCTGTGGTCATGTGCTGGCTGCAGCAACAGAGGGTACTGCAACCTTGTCAGGCTGTAGGCACCAAACCTGTATTTCCTGGCACAGCCGAAATGGGTCTGATGTCCTGGACTGCTGCCTGCCTTGTGTACTCCCTGAATTGGCTCTGCTGCTGTGCTCAGTCGCACTAGAGACATGCCTCTAGGGAGGAATGTCTGTTAGTTATTTCTGTCAGCCAGCTTTTTAGTCTTTTAGCATTGTGTTTTATGAATACTTCGCAGTGCTTGGTTTTTTTTATTACTGTGAGGAACAAAAGCAACTATCTTGTGGAACTCCAAGTATATTGCAACTGTGACATTGTCATTGTCCAAGCTGGTAATTCTACCAAAGAATCAAATCCAATCTCCTTGCCAAGATCAATTTTCTACATCATAATAAATAGTATTAATTTATATTTCTAGCTGGTAATTCTTTATTAATTGATTCCCATATGAACTGCTATATTTTTATGTCCAGGGTGGATGTCAGCCTAACTGATCTCTTGTTCGGCTAACAATCCTCTAACAAGGATCCTCTTGTTTTAAATTTTTGATACTGGCACAATATTAACACATCTGGTCTTCCAAAGCATTTAGCTTCTTCTAAAGCCTTTCACTGCTGTTCTAAGATTTATGAGACTCGAACAGCAGTGGACCAGAAATTGTTTCAGCAAGCTCTTCTGGGACGCTGCTGAGTGGAAATCATCCAAGTTTGTTTATTAAAAAAATTGAACTGTCTGTAATAGATACACAGGGGCAATATAAAAAGATTAGATATTACAACAGGGAAAAACATCCTTCCCACTTTCCAGTTGCTCCACTGGCAAAAGAAATGTTCAAGATCCCTGAGCATAACATCCCTAAATTTAGACAATGAATTCCCTCAAACCATAACAATATTCTTTCATAGTTTCAGCATTATACATACATGTCCTCACACTTCTAACTGAAAACTGTAAAACCCCAAAGCAGCTGTACGTGAGTCATTGTGGCCTTGTAGTGGAGAAGCAGCCTGAATACCACAGGTTAAGAACTTTTGACGGCCCCGTGTTTATTACCTGTTGACTGTATTGATTGGTAGAAAAACTAAGTGATGGAATATGACTTGAGGCATAAAGAATGGTATGCTGGCACACATCTTCAGAGGAACATTTACTTATGAAACATTCTAAATGTACCACTATTTACACAGTTAAGCCAACAATCCTTTTCTGTGGAGAACATGCAATAGCTTCATGATTAAGAGTGGAGTAAACATGGCTTGTCTATTTGTGAAATGTTAGCTTTTCATATTGATAATCATCTCTGGTGTCTAATATTCTTTATCAGTCTCTCTGTATTGTACTATAGGTAGAACACACTGCAGCTTGGAACTGGTGATAAAATCGCATTTAACCCTATTCAGGTTTTTCTAACTTTCATGTATAACACTTTACTTTTTCTTATCATTTGCAGTCCAGAGATGTACCCAGGTCTACATACAATGAAGAAAACATGGTTTATTCCATAAATGACCTTTTCTTGGGTGGATCAGAGACAACAAGCACTACTTTGAACTGGGGCCTTCTCTATATGGTGGCAAATCCAGACATCCAAGGTGAGTAGATAAGCACGTCACAAATATCTCTGATGCAATAGAACAGCCAAGTCATAACATTTGCATGGAACAGAGATTATTCCTACATACTGGTATATGGCTAGTAGCACATAGACCTTTTTGTACTTGTAGATCTGCGCTAAGCAGCATTGGTAGATCCAGAGAGTCTGTATAGAGGCTCTTACAGCAGTCACAGGTATAATGCAGTTCCCAGAAAGAGTTAATGGTTTGGGAAGTATGCATATATATAGGAGGTTGTGGCTGATTGAGATGTAGGGGTTGAGGTCTTCAGGGAAATTAAGGTTGTGGTAGGGTGGTCAATGGAGTAAGAGGACTGGAGTTGCTGTTTGGGAAGCCAGAGGGTTTGCACGCATAATCCTCGAAGGAACAGTGACCACTGCTGCAGCCATTGGTGAGGTGCTGATGGTGCTTCAAGAAACTGAGTTGGGTTCTGCCTTAGACATAAACATGACTGACGGCTGAAAATAATTAACCAGCAACTGATAGTTTCTGTAGTAGGGACGTCACTCTTTGGAAGCACTTCAATTCTGCTTTGTGTTGGCTGAATATCAGTGATGGGGGCTGCAGGGAGTCCTGCCCTTCTTTGTGCTCTGTGGGTCGCAAAAGTAGTAAAGACAATCACCTGAAGATCAATTGGCAACTTTGACTATATTTTTGTCCATCAGTCCATTTATGATCCCAAGGTATCAGGGTGTCTATTTAATCTGTGATTAAATTAACTCTGTGATGTATTTGAGTTTCTTGCAACAGAAATTATTCCAGTTGGGAAGGGAATTTGATGTCTCATCTGTTATGTCTATGTATACTTAAGAAGTTTATTTTTAAGTCAAGCTTTTAAATAACCATCAATCCCTTTCATAGAGCACTAAATGAAAACCAAAGAAAGAATGATCTCTTATGCTGGATAACAGAAATCTCATTGTTAGATAGCAGAATATGTGCAAATACCCAGAGGAGAACAGGATTTTAAATGGAGGAAAGACATGAAGACAAGAAAAAATTGCTCAGTTTGTAGCTGTCAGACAAGAAGGTATACTTACTCTCATGTTAGTGTATCTTTATTATCACCTAATGTAACTAAATTATGAAAGCGCTGACTTACCTAAATAATTTTATTTGTCTAAATAGAATACCTTGCACTAACTTGGGAAAGTAGGGTGTGTGCAGAATGATCCTTCCTGGGCTTCTTGAGTCATACATTGCATCTAGACTCTCATAATGAACTGACACCAGTATATCTGTCCTCATTTAATTGCTGGCTTCTTTTTGAGCCTGTTCATACTTTTGCCTGTGTTGATACCCAATGACAATGTTATGCAGTTGCACTACGTACCATATGGAAAAGTTTGGCCTTTTGCCTAATCACTGAATCAGGCTCTCCTTGTTCTCTGAACTACTGGACCAGAGGTACATATTTATACTATGCAGTGACTGATCACTTCAAACTATACTGGATCCTGAAGCAGTCGTGCCTGATTTTGCAAGCTAGTTCTTCATAGAAGGAAATTTACTTTACTTCAAAATTTTTCTGGATATACATTTTAAATTCTGTATAGTGCTTAAATCTCTGTTGTCAGGGTCTACCTAACATAGTTTTGTGAAGGACTGCTGGCAGTCACTGAGCAGGCTCAATGTGAATGAGCACAAACTTATCAATGCACAGTGGGCTTCCCTGCATCTTAGTGTTGCTTCAAAGCGCCTGGAAAAAGACAGGATCATCTGGTAAAAATCTGAGGCATTTTTATTACGTGTGTACTGCCTCCCCTGAAGTTTACAAAACAAATTTTATACTTTTGTTAATGCTCCCAACACTCCTGTACAATAAGTAATTTAAATCATGCTATTTTTGATCAAAAGGCAGGCGCCAAGAAGCAGATCCAGTTTTTTTTTTTTTAAAGGTATTTGGACATTGTTCTAGTTGGCATTGCTTCACTTAACACACATTTTACATAAGAACCATTTCCTTTTAATAGGAATTAGGCTTTTAAGGCCTAGATTGAGCTGGCTTAAATTCCATAGAGCTGTGATCTTACTGGTTCTAACTGTCTGTAGGTACCAGAGGCACCTAGCCAAAAGAAAACACAAAGATAAATCACTTATCTCTTGCATTTAAGTGTCAGTAAGGCAACTGTTAAAGAGTTTTAAATTTTTGAGCAACAAATGTCTTTTCTTAATGTACAATCAAATAACTTCAGACCCAGAAGTAGAGCTCTCATACGTTTAAGCTGTTGGAACACGCTGCTACTTTTATTTTCTTTATAAAGGTTACTTACATTTTTACATGAATTTTGTTGCTGTCCTTGTAGTTATAAATGGGAAATGTCTTTGAAAATGGAATTAGTGAAAATACTTGATATATTTTTCCACCTGCAATGGTGAATGTTTCTCCGCAGAGAAAGTGCAGAAGGAGCTGGATGCCGTTCTGGGTCCTTCCCAGTTAATCTGCTACGAGGATCGGAGAGAACTGCCCTACACAAATGCTGTGGTTCATGAGGTTCAGCGTTTCAGCAATATTATCTCAGTTGGCATGCCCAGAGTGTGTGTGAGGAACACTACGTTGCTTGGCTTTCCCCTCAAAAAGGTACAGACAGAGTTTCTCGGTTGCTACAGACATTTCCTGCATCAGTAGGGCAAGGCATGGATTAAATTCGATTTGTGCCAGGTTCTTCTCCTCAACAGCAATGGGGTTGGATACCTCTGGGTCATAGCCTGAATGGGAACAAGGACAAGAAACCATCTGCCTGGCTGAGTTGAGTGACACAGCTTGTGGGAGAGGGTTATCAGTAGTGAAAGATGCCCCTGGATGGAAGAGGGGATTTTAGCAAGTTTTTCTACAAACCAATGAAGACAAAACCTTAGAGATTGATACTGAAGAATACTATGATTGATTTGTGCTGATAAGGCATTGGAAAGATATCTGACTGAATTTTTGCCTGCAGAAAGCCTGTAAAAGATCCAGGGAAAAGCACGAAGGTTTGCAACTAGCTTTCGTCAAAGAGACTAAATCACAGAAACTTCTAATGTTAGAAGTGAAAATGAGTTTTGTACAAATAAAGTTGTTCGTTTCTAGTGATATGGCCACTTCCACTGTCAGGCTTGGACTGACATTCTGAAATAAAGTGACTTCATGTTCCTCACAATTCCTACCGGGGAAATGAACCTACCAGCATACAACACTGAATTCTGGAAGTAAACTAACGCTGGTCTCACCTAGCCAGTTCTGACTGCTGGGGGAGGATTGACAGCCAGAACTGAGTTAGTGTTTTTCTCCTTCCAGGGCACCATAGTTCTTCCAAATATTGCTTCATCTTTGTATGACCCAGAGCACTGGCAAACACCTCGACAGTTCAACCCTGGTCACTTCTTGGATAAGGATGGAAACTTTGTGAACCAAGAAGCCTTTTTACCATTCTCAATAGGTAAGTGGACTGACAGCGCAAACATTAATTGTTTGGATTAGGAGTGTAGAATTAAGATATCTATTAAAAAACTATTGGTCATTTATTTTAAACCTCTTTGTGGAAAACAGTGATAAAATCAACATGACTATTTTCAGTAACATTTCCCACCTTTGTTCTACTGAACAAATAATAACAAGGAAAATCAGAGATGTCCTGACAAATGTATACATCTAACTTGCCCTATTTTTGGAAGGAAATTCTCTGCCAATGATTATGATTATTGATTTGGGGCATACATTTCAACACCAGGCATACATTTGGCAAGTACTTGCAAGCAGCTGTGCTGATTCTTTATGCACACAAAACTGGAGCACGACATCTCCCAGAAGGAGCAGGTCCTTATTCTTCATACACATGATTGAACGAATTCCTTTAAAGTTGTCAGTCAAATGAAGATGAGGTTTTTGAGGTAATTGAAGCGAAACTCGGAGCAGAAGGGATGCACAGTTATACTTATAGCTGCAGATAGGATTTTTTTAAAGGAAGAATTATGCGAAGTTTTGTATCATTGATTGCATTAAGTCCTAAAGAAATTCTGGACTCAGCAAAAATACCTTTGCTTTGTGTGAGGATGAATGTGATTGCTTTTGAGGTCAGGGTAATTTACTCACTGTCCTTCCCCTCTTCCTTCTGCAGGGCACCGTGTGTGTTTGGGGGAGCATCTAGCGAGGACTGAGCTCTTTATTTTCTTCGCCAACCTGCTGCGGGCGTTCACCTTCCGGCTCCCTGAGGGGGTGACGAAGATCAACACAGAGCCCGTTTTTGGGGGTACACTGCAGCCCCACCTGTACAGGGTTTGTGCCATTCCGCGCTAGGGTGGACATGTGCAGTATGTTACAGACCATCTATTAAGCCATCTTATTTACTTTGGTGAATGTATGTCTTGAGACCATATAATGTTTTTTGTCTTGGATATGAATTTCTGCTCTAAAAGCCACCTTTTGTCTAGAGCAGGTAATTTTGTTCAGACCCTGTTACCTGCTCTTGAAGGTGATCTTTTTTTTCTTGGTAAAAGTTCTTTTGACCTGGAGCACACCATCATTCTCAGCCATAAAGGCATCATGCAGTTGCTGTCTGGCCTGGCAGGTTTAAATCTGGTACGCTGGTGAGCAAATGACAAAATTGACTGGTAGACTTCAAAAATTAATTATCTCTGAGTTATCCTGTTTTCAAAAGCAATGGAGTTTGGAAAAACATACCTGGAAAATTCTGCCTCTTTATATTACTGTCATCACTCATAACGTTTCAGTCAACTTTTTGCTGATGGTCACTAATAAAAGGTATGAAGGAAAAATTAGCAGCTGGTTTTATTTATGGATGACTTACAGTTCACTGAGAATTTCTAGATTTGATGCAACAGAATATGTATAAGGAAACTTTAAATCTGCCACAGGATAATTGGTTTGAGTCCAGCAGAGAAAAGGTGCAGGCTGAAACTCGGTGAAGAGTGAAGATACAGAGAGAGGATTTCTTTTAGGGCAGATACTTTTAAAAATTTAATATTCTGCCAAGTTAAGTTTTGGAAAGTCCTTTCTAACAGAGCAACTGTTTACTCCTGTGGGTTGACTCCTGTCAGGATCAGCACTGGGTGGTTGCTACACCAGGTGCAAGGAGCTCCTCCAAGGCGTGGTTTGGGTGAGGAGCCTGCTGGAATTAGAGCTGATGGTAAATTGAAAAATATACATGGAAAACCAGAAATCATTTTTAATCACCTCAGAAGTTCAGCAGTACACCTGAAGCTACAAAGGCTTGTCATATACACAAAATACTGGTCAAATTCAATGAAAGAGTCTATAATAGCAGAAAAGGAAAAAATTGGTTCCTGTGGTGGGTATAAATTCATTTATATTGTCTGGAAAAGACTTGTAAAGTGTAAGTGAACTTGTCCTTCATTAATATTCCTATTTCTGTGAGAGAGGATAGGACAGCTAAACAGACGATCCACTGTTAAATCAGTTATCACTAGATGTCGACCTCTGTGTGATTGAGATTAGTTTAGGCAGTTTACCATGAATCAAAAATTTAGACCTGTCTCATTATTTCTAATTCAACAGCTGATGGAACACAGCATCAAAATAGTAAGCACTTGATATTTAGCTGTTATTAAATTAAATGGCAGAATAGCACTAGTGAAATATGGTAGATCACATCCTGACATTTTATTCGACAGAAAACTGTGTGCCCTGTTAAAAACTGATGTCAAAGTCTCTGTGGATTTGCATGTGTGCACGGATAGATAAGGCAAAGCAGAAAATGCTGTGATTTGGGGATGTTGGGGCTGTCATTGCTTCTTAAAAATGAAGCTGGAAACATCAGTAGCATTACAAGCATTAACATCATTGCTACGTGATGCTGTCACTCCTGATGGCCGCATGCTTGCCCCGATATCCTTCCAAAAGGGAAGCTCATAAATAAGCCTGAGGTGGAAGCTTGCCCAGGAAGGCCCGTATGCAGCCGGAGCAAGATGAGTTGCCTGAACCGAAAACAATGGACATATCTACCACTTGTCCGGATGCTCGAGAGGAGACACGCAGGGTGCTTCAGAGGAAAACTATACCTCATATGCGGGTAGGTTATTCGTGCATGTTGTGCTGATGTCTATTTTTGACATGAACTGCTCGTTGGTGATTTTTAATCCGTTGTATACAGATGCCCGGGAGAGGAGAGCCCGGCACTTGAGGTGTGGCAGCAGGATGTCAGCAGGAGGCTCACATCAGGGAGACGGGGGAGGTATGCTTTTCAGAGCCTTTGCATTTCCGTTCTTGCCTGACCTATTTTAAAAGCGATTCACTTTAGCTCATGTTCTAATAAAGCCTGGTCTTTTTGAGCTTTTAGAAGCCTTTTAAAGCCTGGCTGATGTTGCCACAGAAGGCCAACAAAGCTGAGAGCAGCTTTGAGAGGAGCCCAGCTGCCACTCCCATGTTCCATGCCAACTCTCTCAGCCTTGGCTGCGTGGTGCCTCCTCCACCAGGCTGCTGAGCCGTGTCACTCCAGGGCTGCTGGTCTTAAGGGGTGTCTTGGAGACCTCCATCATATCCTTCATTCCTCTCTGTTCTCTTATTTATTGCTTCTACATTATTTCTCATGGTTTGCTCGGGCTCCATTTTCAGGACAGACGAGACGGATTGACAGCCCTTCTGTCCTCTCTATCACGGATGTTAACCAGCCTGCTAGTGTCAGCGCACAGCTCTGTTGCTCCCACATTGTCACCTTTCTCTGTGCTGGCTGAGGTTAGTTGCTTTTAGCCTGTAAATCTAATTGTACTTTGGTGCCTGATTTCTTGGCATGGGGCCTCATTTAAAGGACTGCTGTTCTCCTGGATTGTCGCATCAGTGTGCAGGTCAGTCTCTGTCTTGCACCTTCTAGATCACACTTCAAAATTTAAATCCTTGTAGATAGAACATTGAAGAATGATTGGGAGCTGGCCTGGGCGACCAGTCAAGGAGGATAGACTTGCAGGGAGGGGGACAGACTGACTTGGTTAGTGTCCTGGTTTCAGCTGAGTTAGAGTTACTTTTCTTCCTAGTAGCTAGCATAGTGCTGTGTTTTGGATTTAGCATGAGAAGAATGCTGATAACACACTGATGTTTTAGTTGTTGCTAAGTAATGCTTAGACTAGTCAAGGACTTTCTTTTTCAGCTTCCCATGCTCTGCCAGGTGCACAAGAAGTTGGGAGGGGGCACAGCCCAAGATAGTTGATCCAAATCGACCAAAGGGCTATTCCATACCATATGACGTCATGCTCAGTATATAAACCGAGGGGAGTTAGCCGGGGGGCAGCGATCGCTGCTCGTGCTGGCTGGGTGTCGGTCGGCGGGTGGTGAGCGGTTGCATCACTTGTTTTCTTTTCCCTGGGTTTTGTTTGTCTCTCTCGTTCTCCTTTTCATTACAATTATTATTATTATTATTATCATTATTATTATTACTATTATTATTATTTTATTTCAATTATTAAACTGTTCTTATCTCAACCCGTGGGTTTTCTTACTCTTGCCCTTCCGATTCTCTCCCCCATCCCACCGGGGAGGGGGAGGGTGAGCGAGCGGCTGCGTGGTGCTTAGTTGCCGAGTGGGGCTAAACCACGACAGTTAGGCCACACGGTATTTTCCTGGAAACAAGCTGGAAGTTCAGTTTTGTTTACAAACATGGGAAGATGGTCAGGATTTAGCATAGTGGTTTTATCAGATATGGAACTCTGCTTTGTCCTTCTGATGAAAGTCCTCCCCTTGTTGCTGAGCTCTTCCCCTGTGACTCCCCAGAGCAGCACCATGCAACTGTTCAACCATACAGTGGAAGACCTGGCTCTAAAGGAAAATATAGAAAAAGTAGAGAGGCAAAGTTGAAAATTTTGGGTTCATGTAGCTCTTGGAGAGGCTCAGAGCTTTACAATACCGCGATGCTCATCTGTCTCCCTTTCCACTGAATTCTGCAAGGACACTCCGAACACAGAGGACTTGTCTGGTGAAGGTGGCTTCACGACTATCTGTCTCTGGAGTGGCTCATGTCAGCAGGCGTGAGATGTAGTCTCCTTATGTATAAAATTGTGGCCAAAATATAAAAAGAAAAGAGAAAAAAACTAATTATGTCTTTGCTCTAAAGGCATTTGGAGAGAGAAAGCTATAATAATTATATACATAACTATAAATGACAATTAAAACAACACATGTAGGCCAATTTAATTTTTTCCAAAATCATGTGGAAATAAAAGGTTTTCTGTGAGAGTTTTAACTTTGTTAAAACACGATTTTCCTGAAATTAACATGTAAAATGTTTTTATGTTCACAGATCTTTACTCAACAGAGGAGAAAACATTTTCTCAGGGGTAAGAGGTTAAGAAAAGTAGATCACTGCATAGTGCAGAGATCTTTTAAAATATACCTTGGCCTAGCAGTCCTTTTTCACCTGGTGATAATAAAAAGAAGAATTCTAAGGAAAGGAAAAGGTAAGAAAAACAAAGCAGTTCCAGGAAGATTAGAGTTAGTGAGAATCTCAATTTTTCCAATATCAGCTAGAAGACAGGTAAAGCAGCAAGGAGATGTGAAGACTGAACAAATCTTTAGTGGCTCAAATTATTTCTCTTCTAGCTGTCTGCTTTCTGAATTTACAATGGACCAGTGTCAGCTTTCTTCTGTATCAACTACAAAATGTGATCATAAATGTCATGATTTGGGAGCGTGGGAAGCTGCGACTGCAATGGAACAGGAGGAGCACATAAAATACATCACTTTAGTGGGAGGAGAGAGCACACTGCAAAAAAAAAAGTTCAAGCATTTATACCAAATGTTGTGTTGAGCAGAAGGCAGAGAGGTTGCACAGCTGTATTTGGTCATTAGGATGTACATTCAGCACCACGACTTTCGAACTGGCTGTAAATGACCTTGCTCAGGGAGCAGAAGCAGGCCAAGCCAGCCGTGCAGGGAGCTTGCCCTGGCTTCCAGTGAAGCAATTAGCCCAGGCAGGATTTTGCCTCTCTGTAGTGAGCTTCTTCCTGACGTCGCATGGGTGTTTCTACTCCGCACTGTGCTGCATCTGCAGGAAAAAAGTGGTCGTTTCCAACCTGTGAGAAGTATTCCCCTTTAACAGGGAGAGAAATGTGGCTCCTATAAAAGAATAAGAAAAGGGCAAGAAATAGAGTGGAGTTATTTAATACAAATTCCCACATTAGTAAGGACACAATTCTTGCCCTTGTTTCTTGAGCCTTAACAAACATATTCCAGTGTCTGCACAGAGTCAGAAGCACAACCTAAAGTGAATGCTTCTGCACTGCCTCATTTCTTGAAGGGTTTGCCAGTGACTACTGAGATGAGATGAAAACATCAACATCTAGAACCTCTAGATGTGTTACCTGGCAGATTTGCTCCATGTATCCTTAGAGTTTATACCCAAAGCAAATATAAGTAATAAAGAATAAAAATTCTGTATTCCAGTAGTATAACGAGGACCAAGGAAAGCGCTGTTTTCTTAAAACTGCGGTACATCAGGGAGGCTCTCTGGCAGATGGACAATTTAATGCCTTTTTTGGCTTTGGTTGTCAATGAAAACGGCAATGGTGATCCAGAGGCCAATACATTTAACACCACTGATGTTCATGGAAGATTTCTGTCTCAATTAGGAAGAAGAGGTTAGAAAATAACTAGATAATGTGATGTTTTCAAATTGGCTGGGCTGATTCATCCCAGGGCACTTAGGGAACGATATCAACCTCAGAGCTATTAGCAGTTATCTATGAGAACCTGTGGAGGATGGGAGAAGGTCAAACATTTGCTTGTCTTCAGAAGGTAAGAGGAGTTGCAGTGTTATAAATCAGTCAGCCTGATTGCACTTCTCAGAATATCCTGGAAAAATAATCAAATTGTGAGCACTGGGAAGAAAGAGTCAGTACTCACCAAATAACGTCAAAGTTACTTAGTTTTGCTTGATGACATAGCTAGAGGTCTGTTTTCAGGAGAGGAGACATTAATGTAATTTACTGCTCTTTAATGTGGCTTTGACACAATCTCAGAAACTCTAGGGAAATGTGGGGTATCTGAAGCTTTGGAAAACTTCATGGAAAACTCAGGAAATATGTATGAATAGTACCATGTCAAACTGGAAAGATACACTGAATGGGATTCTGTCCTGCATCTGGTACTAGTCAATACTTAATCAAGGACCTTGGCATAAACACCAAGCCTGGGTAAGGTCTAATTTCTTGATGCTATCAGATCCCAAACTGGTGCCTGCAGCAAGGTGAGAAACAGGTATTTCCCAAACTTGTTGTGGTTCACAGAAAATTAAAGGCAGGACCATTTTATTTGGATTTCTTACCTTTGTGAAAGCATGAAGGCTGTCATGACATGGATACTTCTCCTTACCAGTTTTAATATCAGATAGCTGGAGAGGTGAGGATGACCCTATTCTAACATCTCTCATTCTTCCCTCCTTCCTTTCTTCCTGGAGTGACAGTTTTCTCTGGGGAGTTTCTCTGGGATTTTTTTCTTGATCATTATGGTTTCCACAGAGTAGTAAGTTGCAGCAGAAAAATACATTTTAGTTTTGCAGTGACTCAAAATGCCTCTAAAAGCCAGAGTATTCAAATTCAAGTTTGATATTCTGAGCTAAAACATTTTCTTTAGATTTTCTTGAATAAAAGATTTAGTGGAAAAAGTAGAAAGTTTTCATTAAGAAATTTTTGAGAGGGGTTATTTGAAACTGTATTTATCCACTGAGATCATTGGCCTAAAAAAATCCCAATGAACTGGATTAATTTGAAATAATATTTCAGCTGAGTTTGGCATATCTTTTTTCTTAGTGAAAAGCTTATGAACTTGTCCTAATATCTGCAAAGAAATCTCAGCCTGTGGTATTTTTAGCCAACACTCCAGGAACCATTTATTTACTGTCCTGCAGTGTGAGATTCTGACGTTAAAGGAATAACAGTAATAAAATTGCAGCCCTTTCCCTGAATAGTTTGTGAGATACAGCAGACGAGACAGGGGACGAGCTAATAATACAAGTATGTTCTGGGGTCAGCTGGTGATATGATATTCTATGAGGAATGCATTTTAAGGATATTACAGAGAAAATGAAACATTTTGGACTGTTCTGTATGATATTGTTTTTGAAATAACTTTTTTGAATGCTATAAAAGTGTTTATTTGTTTATTCCGATGATGCAGTTACATGAGCATAGGCTCTGCCTTGTAAATTCATCTTGGATTGACAACTGTAAGCTATAGATGACTCTAGTTTGTCATATAAGGCAGGCAGCTTCCCGTAGCCTACTTTTGAGTAGTTTTAGGCAGGGACAAATATCACAGCCACCACCCTCCACTAATATTGAGGGTGTCAGTAGCTTCAGCACTCATGGACAGTAATCAACATCATAGAGAAATGCAGACCATTACTGCAGTTTTAAATGATGTTACGAGTTTTAAGACTGCTATTGAATTATGGGACCTGCAGGCAGAGATGCACGGGATTTCAGGCTTGCCACTTTCTGACACTATTGTGGCGCTGGCCTGAGTCATGGCAGAAAAGGACACATCTTTGCGGGAGTTCACTGTTTAGATGTCTAGTCCTGATGCATGTATTTGGCCTGAGGCTGTGGTTAAGGGAAGCTGTCTCAAGAACACCAACAGCTGCTAGAGAGAGTGCTGGTTCATTCAGCACAGATCAAGTGTGAATTCTGCAGCGCAAAATTATCCAATCTCAATTATTTCAGCAGTGCATCCTCTGAAGAACCAGGCAGAGGGCAGCAAAGGTCTCTTTGAAAGGGCTGTGCATTGCTCTCACTAGCTTAGCAAGAGCTAGCTTTAACCGAACCAGTTTCACCAGGGTACGCTGGAGTTCATTACATGCTCATTTGCCATCAGTATGAGACTGGTTGAGGATGAGATTCAAATGCTACAATACAAAGTCCTTAATAGATTTCTTGGGCACTTTGGTAAAACACAGTATCTGCAGGGTTTCTTGTTTACTAGGTGCATGGATATTACTCACTGTGACCATGCTCTTCTGCCCTCTGGTCAAGGTAAGAGGATAAGAGGTCCATAATTTTCTCTGTAGTGATAGTCTCTCCCACATAAGGGAATGCAGCGCACTGGGGAAGCTCCCAAATAAATTACTGTGTGTCTCGCATTAACCCTTGTTTTCTCTAGGTGAGATAGTGGCATTAGACCAGGCCCAGACGTTGGAAAAACAAAGTAATTATACAATTTGAAATTTGGGAATCACATCCACAAGGCTTAGAAGCAGAACATTTGTTCCATTTACCCTGCCTCTCTCCTTTCCTTCCTGTTAAGCACTGCCAAGAGAAAAGAGAAAACTCTGCTATAATAAAAAAAACCACCACCAAACACCCAACACCCCCAACCCAAAACAAAACAGAAAATACTGAATAGAATAATTCTGGCTTTTGTTCATCCGTTTTAGCCTGTTGATGATTTTTATCCAGCTTTGCAGGTGAGCTTCTGCAGGAAGAGAGTCATTTAGGACTGAAAATTACTTGCCTCTTATCTTTATGATGTGTTTGACAGGATGGTTAACACAGAGCTGACCAAAATGATTCTCCTTGAACAATGCTGTCACTTGATCAAAGAATGCCCTGTAATCCATGAATGTGAACAGCAGAAAGTGTCTCAACAGATCAACCCAAAGTGCTTAATGAACAAAGATAGAGGACTTACCTTTCCACCCTTCCCTTTCTGAAAGGTCTGTTGAGCACAGACTCCTTTAGTGGATTAAACTAAGTGCAGATGTTGGAAAGATGATTTCCATGTTAAGGACCGGTCACAAGGAGTGTGATCTATTGTTATTGTTCAAACTTTCCTCACGGCTGGCTGGCTGTAGCAACCTGTGTCACTCCCCGTTGACACCTGTTTGATTGTACATTAAGTTATGAATACCTGTTCTGTTACGTGCGTGTAGTGGCATTTTCAGGCTTTAGGGAATTCTGCGTTTAACACTGTTCATGGTCATAAGTATAGTCTCTTTGTAGACTTGTATTATGAGGCATGCTAAAATCTCATTGCTGNTCCCCATGGGGAGGATGGACGTTGCTAATGGCAAATGTTGCCCTCAATTTCTCTACACCCTTATCAGCCAGTGGGTATATTCAGACTTACTGCATCACCAAAATTTGCAGAGAAGCAAATACTGCATGACTAATGCATCCATAGCATTTCCTGTGGCATCGTCATTGTATTGTCTGAATGCTGCGTGAAAGATAACAACCAAATCTTCACAGCTCCAGGTACCATCGCCCTGCTTTTGCTAATGGGGAAACAGTCCTCGTAGCCTCTATGCCAACATTGGCAAACAGCCTTGTATACTTCATTGGATAAGCTTAGGGCCCAAGTCGTTCAGCAGCTTTAGCACGTACTTGCATTTGTGTGTCAAAATACTAAGATAAAATTAAATATTTATACTCAAAGCACAACTGCAGTGGCTGCAAGTTGTGAGTACATTATGCTTCTCCAGACCTGAGCTTTGCTGTCTGAAGGCGAACGTCCATTCAGTGAATGTGTAATTGGCAGTCAGCTGCATCGGAAGGGTAGGGACTGTGACTTGCCCGGCAGTACACAGGCATTCAGGGTGAGAAGCCAGCTCTTAGAAGTGGTTTTCTGTTGGCTTGGCCAGAAGATTTTCTTGCTATTCTCTGTCTTTGCATGACAGCATCAGAATTCAGCATCAGAGAGGAAGCCTGAGACAACAGACAAAGCTTTCTGTAATCTGGATTTGTTCACAGAGCCAGGGCTGCCAGGCACAGTGCTGTGGATAACACATGTCACGTAATTAAAGACTTTTATGCATCCTAAGGTCTGAACTGAGCTTTACCATGGGAAAAACAATCGTTGTTCTTGGATATTGCTGTCTGCCTTTCACTGAACTTGAAAAAGAAATTCAAGCTGACATGTGGAATCATTCAGTTAGCTTGAAATTAAAATATGCTGGGATGTTGCATCCCTACATGTGCAGCTAGTACTGCTCACTTTAATACACCTGTACTGGGACCTACAGTAAGGGGGACATAAAACTTTGTTACGGTGCTCAGCTGGCAAGTATTTATTTCTTGCTATTTCAGCCTTGTGATCTACCATTTCTATGTTCTTGCTC